>JAVQKG010401765.1:0-15865 GCA_036025885.1 Hypseleotris bucephala | reverse complement strand
CAAGCTATAATTTGTTTGTTAGTTGCAAAGACAGGTATAATTTCTATAGGAATCAATACAATAAACAGGCTGTGAACTGAAAATGGAGTATCTGTAATAGCAATTTGTTTAGGTAGTCTACCATTCATTGCACTTTAGATGTCTGATAAGATTTATTTCAAAATCTATCAATGTAGAAATATTTTGACTTAGGTTTTGACTTAGGGCTTAAAGGTCCATTGTACCCAAACCCAAACAATCCTGAATTTAATGTCAGGTTTATTGTCTATTGTCAGTGTATCCGCAATTAACCAAGTCATGAAAATAACTTTGTTTACTCCTGCTTTGAGTAATAGTATAATTCGATTACTTTACATTCTACATATGCTGAGTACAGCTCCCACAAATTACCATCATTCTTGTTTTTCCTGGCTGAACTATTCCCTATTCCACTTTACTGTAACTTTGTGTCAAACCAAAAGAAACAGCTTATAACACATGCACAGACACAACAGCTTGGTGTAAACGCAGACCTGCGGGTGAAATCAGTGCGTGTCCACAATCTGCTGAGTCACGGCTTAAACTTCCACTCAACTCCAACGACAATCAACAATTGTGCAACATCCACACGCGTCTCACGAAACCCCTGCATGTATCGAAAAATCATACATAAGGCAAACCTATAGACTATTCTCCACACTGACCTGATAAGTTGCACTGCTGCTGATGGCTTGAATCCACGCCTGGTGTTTGCATGTCAGACTCAACAAAGGCACTGTGGAACTGCACCTGACTGCGTGCCAGTTGACAGTCCGTTGACGCACGCCCCCTTGGCCACCATCACATCATCACCACTCCTCATTGCAATGTCTACAGTAAAACGTCCCCCCTTTATGTCTCTCTCCACACAAAATTAGGGAAAACCACTACCACATGCCTACTATGTACACTCAGATACATGTTTTTCTTTGCTTTAGGCTTATATGAGAAAACCCTGCGTGCGCAAAAGTGAATTGAGGTGAAAACTGACCTGTGCGCAGTGCCAAATCTACCCGGTTCGTCTCCGTTCAGACCACCCTTCTTTCAGCGACTTTTAGATCTTCTTTTCAGACTTTCTGTGCTCACTCCAGCTCCATCTGGGTGTTTCTGCTAATGTTTCCTCCCTGCACGCTGTCTTTGCGCTGGCCTGCTCCGTCTCTCCTCCCTCTACGACGCACAGCAGCCGCCCGGTTAGCAGGAATCCTGAGGACAAGCATGAGGCATCGGGTTACCTCCATTCATTTGCGGTCAAATCGATGCAGGTATGTGTAGATAATTATAGTTAGCCTACTACAACGATTTTAGACATTTAATAACTTATTGTGTGGTTGTAAGATTTTTCTCAAAGTACTAGCACGGCGACACTAGTATAAAATTTGTAGAAAGTTATGTAGGCAAAAAACTTTAGTAGAGGTTTAACACAAGGTCTACAGGTAAAAAGCTTGATAAATTCTGAATAATTTGTCAAGAACTTTATGCAGTTAACTTAAGTTAACCCAAGACTAGTTTGCCATTTTATGCTAGCTAACTGTGCCTCCAATTAGGCCTACTCAAATGAATTTCAAAACGTGCTACCTACCTTACCACATCAGGCCATGGTTGTAATTATTTCCATCAGGCGCAATGGTCGCCTCAGTCGACAATGGAAGGAGAAAAAAAGGCTAACTAAATAAAATAAAAAATCCAGCCTATACTGATCATATTTATTAGGCCTATGTAGTGTGGTATTTTAACAACTTTGTTAAAACATATATTTTGCATAGATCACAGGAAGACAAATGTAACAATGTGGCAGTAAAGAAACTAAACTAAAAGTAAAGAAATTAAAATACAATTGTGGATCTGCTTTGACCAGTGGCATTATTGTTTTGTATATTTTAATGAATTAATCAATGTTTTTTTCAGACTGACAATTAGCAGATTCTGATAGTGCCATCAAGGTAAGTCTGAACAGAATTACTTCCTCTAATTACCAGAGACAGTAGTTTCAAGGAGAGCCGCCAGCATGCCCCTGCAAAACCTGGGCTTGCCATCAGCCTACACTCGCTTCTAACAATAAGAAATGAGACTTGACATGTGACATTTGGAATTATTTTATTCTACATCCTATATTCTGCAACATCTTCTCATAATAACTAACTTTGTGTTCTTGTTACATCCATCAATCTCCTCTTTGGGCTGTCTGGTAGCTCTTATCGCAAAATTCTTAGCCACTAACCCTCTGTACACGAGTGAACCATCTGTATCTGAATTTATCTCCAAAGCATCTAAGCTGTCCCTCGATATATTCATTCATGATCCTACTCATTCTTACTCCTAAAATAACTTCCCTGCTGTCTCCTTTTCTGACCTGTTTTTCATACTTAATAACCTTAAAGCTAATGTGAAAAAGTGACTAATAGTAGCCACACTGGGCTGAGTTTGGTAGGACAAATGCCATATAGAAGTTTGGTTAAGAAATTTCCCCAAACTGGCAAATTTCGATCACAAAGTTTCTGTTTTATGATGACCCGTTGTTTGACCCCAGTGAAAGTCATTGTGTTCTGTAAGTAGGAAGAATTATGCAGAAGAAGAAATACATTTTGGATTGAGCTAAAATAATTAAGCAAATCTTGTTTTACAGTATCATCTCTGTTCAAATGATTACGAATTAAAACTGGAACAATAATTATTCTATATATCTGTACTGTTATAATGACTTTGATCGATCAGATTTCAAAACTGTGGACCGAGACTTTGCACCCTTTGCCCATAGATGTCCACATAAGTATTTGCATTTTGTATTGTAACAGTCCTCCCCATGCGTTGTTTCTTCAGACTGGACAAAAATTATGCCCAGGAGAATAAGCTTTTGCAAACAACATGAAGCAATAACTCTCAATGTTTAGACATTTCAGTCCCCAAGGTTGTACTTGGTTTTTTTGGATGGCTCTTGTATTTGCAATCTAAAAATGCTCATCTTTCTAAATTTTACACAACCTTATCAACAGAATATGTGTTGACAAAGAAAAAGAAACTTTGACTTGGGACATTTTGTGGTTAGTAATAAATAGTGAGTTGTTGAAATCTTGTGGAAATTTAATAAATGGGATCAGAGCTGAACATACTACTATGAAAATACACAGGTCCAATTAGCACAGAGGATGGGACAGAACATATTCTATACCTGAACATCTTGACCTGGTTTAGTCCTGATTTAGTTGATCATTGTTAAACCTGATTTAGTCCTGGTTTAGTCCTAATTTAGTTTTGAGCATACTGTAGCTTATTGATAATAGTTTAGACCTGGTTTAGCCTTGATGTAGTCCTGGTTTATGCTTTCCTTTCTGCTTTTGACTTGTTAGTCCTAACTTGGCCCTGGTTTTTACCATGACATACTTTTATGGGGGCTTGGAAACATTTTAAGTGATTTGGAGCTAAAACATGTCTTACAGCGTCCCTGGTTGAGTTGATGAAATATTGTGACAAACGACTAACTGGGGTCTTTTGTATGTTTTTCAGATGACCTCCAGAGAGGGGCTGGCTACAGTACTCAAGGATGAGCACCAAAACAAACACAGATTGGCTCGTATAGGCTTGTTCTGGTACATTTACGCCCACTGCATGTCCCTCTGAGCGGTTTGATGGAGAGTTTCCCACACGCCAAAATAGTTTTCTTACGTCTGTGTTTTTACTGTATTTCAAATTACTGTACAAAAATGAAATAAGCTTAAGGCAGCACAATTTGGCTGTTTCTACTGGAGTGATATGATATTGCATGGGTTAGTTGGCTTAGTTAGAAACAGTTAATACATATAAAGTACTGGGGAGACCCTATGGAGGCGCTATGAATTTCTGGATTTCATTCAGGGCTAAAGATTGCAGTCTGAAGAAAAAAAAACATCTATAGAATTAAGCATGTTTCCTTTTGACATCAGTTTCAATATAACATGATGCTGTGTTTTAAAAAAAGAAAATTTGTCACACAATGGGGAAATTTCGTCTGTGTCTGTGGCTTTTTATTGCGTGCCTATTTTTGCAGCCACTCAACACACCTGCAGAAAAAAAAACTCTTTAAGGACAACAGAATTATCCACATGTATGCCGCCACCTGGTGTGTGCTTGTATGTATTGCAACAGCTTCAACAAGAACATTACACCAGTTTTCCAATCGCAGTTTTTCTAAAAGTTATGCGAGGTCCCTGTTTAATAAAATGGCCAATGGTCAATAACCAAAATCTCCTCTGGGTAATTTTTTTTGACAGTGTGTGTTGTTAACTTACTATATTCAACAGTCATGTCGAGATGTTATTGCACTGTCTTAATGTCTTCTGATGAGCATAATCAACAAATACAATATTGTTGATAGATCTACACAGAGGTGAAACAAGAAACCACCACTCACAGCGACAGACGTGAGTTGCATTCACATACTTCACTAAGGGCCATTTGTTTTAGTCACAAGCAGAAAGTTACACAGAATCAGACAGGAAGAGCATCCGCAGAAAGTCTTTGCAAGGGGCATGTCCCCTTTAGAATTTCTGGTTGGTGATGTCTGCTACGTGCTTCCACATTTTTTACAAAATTTACTTGAATAAACTGCATATTTTCTTTATTTTAACAAAGCATGTGTTTCAAAGCATATCTTCTGTAGCTTAGACCCAGTGTGTTAGGTTAATAAGAACAAAATAGGAAATGATGATGGAACCACATCTTTATTAACTTTCATCTGTACAGAAAAAATATTGTCATCGGTCACCAGATCATGCAAAGCGGTATTGCGTTACAAATAAAATCACGCTACTTAACAAACAATAGATACTATACCATAAATATTTAGAGCTAAAAAAAATAAATAAATAAATCCATATATTACAAAAAATAACTCCTGAGATGACACACACACATACATACAAGTACAATACGCTTGCATTTACTTGAAACATACTGATGACTGAGAAGCTGACAAATTTATTTTTATTTTAGACATAAACTGCAAATGACCAGTCAAGGTGTAGTATTCCAGGTTGCTTTTTATATTCGGTCCCACAATACGCATAGGATTGCACACAGCACTTAAATATGGCAAAATCTGGCAACCTGGTGTTTGGAAGTGACCACTCTAAAGGAACCTTAAAGGGAATGTACAGAAAGAGTCAAGTGTCCAACAGATACACAGGCATCAATGACCATATTTATATTCAACAGTCATGTCCAGATGTTATTGCACTAACTGTTTGAATGTCTTCTGATGAGCATAATCAACAAACACAATACTGTTGATAGATCTACGCAGAGGTGAAACAAGAAACCACCACTCACAGCGACAGACGTGAGTTGTACACATGCATTCACATACTTCACTTAGAGCCATTTGTTTTAGTCACAATCCTCCAGTGATGACATGCTGAGGCACTGGCTACACAAAAGCAGAATTTCTCTCTATTGAAAATGAGTTTCAAAAACTAAAAAGGCCATATTATGCTTTTTTTGATTTCTGCTATTTAACAGGGTCCAGGGAGTTTCAGCTGCAGAGAAGATCAGCATGACTGAAATTAAATACACCATAAATTATCCCTTTAAACATCAGAGACCACAAAATTAGAAATCCGAGTATTTTAAGAGTGACCTCTGCCAAGGCATTGTAATTGTAATAAATCATTTGTTGGTTTGCAGATGTATTTTAGCGAGGGCTGAAATTCACTCAGTCAAGTGCAGATTGTCTACCAAAAGTTTGTCCTATTTGGGATTTGACAAAATCTTCACAAAAACCCCACAGGAGGCACAAACGCATAGTAAAGGTGCATTTAAAAAAAGGCTTCTGTATGTGTATCCATGCCTCAAGCCACTGTGACCAAACCTGTTTTAAAGTAGATGAATGCACATGGTTATAAGCCCAGGTCTGCACAGCTAACAATGTAGCTGTGTATTGAAAAACATATACACAATAAGGCTACAACATCTAGAGAGCGAGGCAACGCAGGGCCAAAACTCAACATTGAAAGAACTTTCCTATGCTCCAAAAGTCAATGAGCAACTTTAGAGGAGCCATGCAGAGAACAGTGACAGAACGTACACAAATGTTCAACTCCCTCACAAGACACAAGGGGGCGCACATGAGCTACTGTGGTCAGCCCATTGGTCAACAGCAGAGAACCAGAGACACACAACTGTATAAGCGGTTGTCTTGGTTACATATGTCCACTCACAACACTTTCAATATTATACAGCAACTTGTTATAGATGGAGATTATCATCATTTTAGTGTAAACCTTCCCATTGAATGAGTGACTGGCAAACTCATAACTGAAAAGTGCTACTGGCTTTTCAAGAACTGGCTTATCTCCATTAGTTGTATGTATATTTTAAAATCCATTTATAGACATAAATCTGTTGAATTAAATATATATTTATCTATAATCTGAATAGTTCTGTTAAAAATAAATGTGTATTTTTTTATAATCTGCCACAATATAAGCCATAGTATGCAGGATTTCTCATTCATACATTTTCTAAAATTCATAAATGGTAACCTGGTCATAGGGGAGCTAATCCCAGCTTGAGGCTGGTATTGCACACTTACATTTTTATCTGTGGATGATAGGAAGAAGCCGGAGTAGTTGTGCAGACAGGATTTTGCATGTATTTCAAGTGTGACAACTACTCGAAACCACAAAACAATTACTTAAAAATCCTGCATAATATGCCTTAAAGTGTCCCAGTATAATTACAGTCTCATTCATAGGACGTCCTACCCAGAAGGCCCCTCTGTTACTTACACAGGGAGGCTGTTTAACATGAAGATGAAGGGGAACAGAGGGAGTACAGTAACACACAAGGGGTTGTAATCTCTGCTTCACATTTAAAGTCTATCAAGTCATCACTGGCAAATGGAAAAATCGCCAGAATGAAAAATGGGCTGTACTGTAGGTCTAGTCAGAGAAAAGGCTGGCGAAAGACTTGCGTAGGTTACGGATGGTCTCGGCTTTAGCCTCTTCTTGACCGTCTCCAGCTCCTCCAGAGCCTGAGACACTGCGGAAGAACGAGGAGTCACTGAAGGCGTTGAAGGCATTGGTCAGGGACTGAGACTTACTGCAATGGAGAAAATGTATAATTACAGTACTGAAGTTTTAAACAGAGAAGCAATCTGTGTAAATGAACTACAATGTCAAGCACAACAATCTAGATCAGTGTTTCTCAAACTTTGTGAAACCAAGGACCACTTCTGCATCAAGAAATGCGTAGATTTGTGTAGTGTGAGACAAAGGGCGAGTGTCTCAATTAAAGCTGTATTTTACTTTTTTTTCTTTGTTTATAGGTCAACTTTCTTTCTGCTCCTTCATTGTTTATAGAGAGATTTCACAAGTCCCTGGACCACAATTTGAGAACCACTTATCTAGATGTATAGGGTGTGAATTAGGATTAATTGGATACAACATGCAGTAGTTTAAATAGGCTAAGCTGCCTAAAGCAGCACAGATGTTGTCAGTATTATGAAATGAGCCCCTTCATACTATTTTGCTTAGATTACAAACATCACAAATGGTAAATCTATTATAGATTTTTAGGTCATTTTCCCGACTCCCCACAAGAGGGAGTACTCTGTCCCATTTGGGGATAGTGTACTCTATGTCCTCTCTCACTCACCATGTTTTCCACTTCCTAGAAATTGCACTTTTCATTATCATTACATCTTTTTCAAGAGTGCACAGCTAAACCCAAAAATCCCCTAATAGTTTGACCACTTTAAATAAAACAAACCTTTGATCATTAGCTCTTACTTGAGCAGTGGATGGCTCTTCTGTTGTGGTTGTTCTTCCCCAGGGTTCTGACCATCAGCAGGGGGCGCTGCTGCTGCTTCTTCTGCCGGAGCAGGCTCTGGGTTCTGGGAGGGTGATGCTGGCTCGGGCTGGGCTTTAGCTGGAGACTGGGCTCTGGGCGGGGACTGGCTGACAGGAGCTGGGGGAGTTACTGGAGCCGTAGCTGGGACAGGGGCACTCTCTGTGGTCTCGGAGGCGGCCGTGGCAGGGGTCTGGCCTGCAGGTTTGGGGGAAGCTCTGGGCGGAGGCGGGGTCTGGGGCTTTGGCTGCAGCTGTGGCTTTGAATTCCTGCGTACAGGCGGGATAGGCTTGGCCGGAGGGGTGGGTTTTGGCGGGAGCTCCTTTGGTTTGCCTGGTGCGGCTGAAGGGGAGCCCTGTGGCTGTGGTTTGGGCTGCTCCGTGGTTGGAGGAGAGGCAGGGGTTGGTTCTTTTGGTGGTGGGGCAGCAGTGGTGGCAGTGGCACTAGGGGCGGGTACTTCTGGTGCAGATGGTGCTGCTGCCGTGGTGGTGGTAGTTTTGGGCGGTGATGCAGGTGGTGCTTTGGCCGGGGAGGATGGTGAGGCTTTGGCAGGTGCAGTGGCAGGTATGGCAGATTGGGGGATAGGTGGGGCAGGTCTTGTAACAGATGGGGCTCTGGTCATGGGAGGGGGTCTTTGAACTGGGGGCTTGGTGACGGAGGCGGACTTCTGAACTGGACTTGGTTTTTGAGCCTGTGCTGGTTTCTGAGCAGCAGCTGGAGCAGGTTTTTGGACAGGCTTTGGTTCAGGTGCTTTCTTATATTCAGATGATTGGTCTACACTTTGAGACTTGACAGGAGCCCCTAAAAAGAACATTAGAATCTGGTATTAAATTATGCATACAGAATATTTAACTTGTTCAGGTTTTGGTGCAGCAGTAAATACCAGGCGTTTGATCAAAAGCAGTACATGATGCATATTTTACTTTAAATAAAGTAATCCCTCAGTGGACTGAAATACATGGTGCTTTCCAATCTCCAGGATCCTTACTTGGGAGGACTTCTAGGGAGGCAACCTTGACCATATTTATTTGCACCCTTCCTGCATCAGTTAATAGGAATAGTGCAAGCAATAAATCAAAGATGTAAGCCAAATGACTCCATCATTTCTTTTGAAGGCCTGGTCCAATTCAAACCATCTCTAAAGCACTAGGATCTCCATTTAAATCTACAGTTTATACAATAGATAAAAAATCTATGGATCCATGTGGCCTCATTCAAAGTGAGTGAGTAATATGGAGCAACAGTGGGTCAAAAATTAGAGCAGGTTACCCAGTAATCATGTGGTTGACAGTTTTATTCAGGCTCCTCCCATTCACATTAATGTGTCTTCATATAAGACATGGAACTATATCCCTCCTCTGGTGAACAGATTTACTGAATAATATTCTGTTTCATAAAAACAAAGATTAAATATGTAGATAAAATGTGAAATAATGTGACAGGTTCACGATAATGTAATGTAAGTTCCAAAAAAGGATCCCGGCGACAAGGAAAAGCCCTCATCAGGAAAACTGTAAGTTCCATATTTGAAGTACAAAGACCAGAAGGAGGCAGCAGATCCACAGTTATTGTCCTCTCATGCCCAGTGTTAGTTGCTTTATGCGCAACAACAGTTTTAAAGGCTGCCTCATCACAGAAATGCCAGTTACAGAAAATACACTATGTGCTTAATTTTATGCTGGCATCAAACCATTCAAACATGCTGCAAAAGCAAAATCATGCACAGAACAAATGCAATAAGCAGGGATGGGTTTTCATAGAAAGTGTAAAGCATTTTGAAAGTACTTGTAATTTATATTATGTTCTGTTTCACTCTAAAAAATAAAAGCTATCTTACTAATTCACAACCAATTCACATTCTTGTCCTCAGCTCACCCTGAATTCAGAGGTACTGCACACCACAGTGGCTACTGTTAGTGATACTGTGTGGGTGAGCTCACAAATATATTAAGCTTAACACAACGTAAATGGCTAAATTATCAGAATATATTTTTCTGTAAATACCACAATGTTTTAGAGCGCAAAGGCGTGTATAAAATTAAATATACTAAAAAGTGGGAGAAATAACAGACACACATCACATTTTTAAAATTGCTACTTGTAAAGTCAAACAATGCTAATGCTAAATAATGTAGCAATTTTCTCTTTACACTCCCTCAAGTCCAAATTCCAATTTCCTTGTTTGGGTTGGACAAAATATTAATATTCCAAGATATTGTGATCCTTTTCTTGGTGATACTTTATCGAAATTGCAGGCTGCTGTATCAATATATCGGAATTCATATATGGTATATTTCATATATATTTTGTTGTGAAATTATTGAAGAGCAATTAAAATACAATATTAGTTACTTTAAAAACATGATATATATATTGATAATTGCAGTATTGTCATATCTGATATTATTGGTATTGTGAACCAATCATATCGAATTATGAGTACCCTGTGATTCCCAGCCTTATTTCCCTGCTCTTTGGCCATTTAAATTCTTGCAAACAATACATTTCAAAAATACATCTTGTAATCTGCTGGAAAGACAAACAAAAAATGTACTGCTTAAGCACAACGAAGGCAGATAGTGGCAAACAAAACCACACCAATCTTATGAAAACACATCCCATATTTTAAATATTATACAGCTACTGTAGATTGAGAGTCTTACTTTTTATTAAGTTTGTCATAAAGCATCGTAACGGTTGCTTGGACTCACGCATAAAAACCAAAGGGTCGGTACAAAAAACAATTTAAAAGAAGTTTGACAGTAAATATTTGCATAGATACAAACACTAACATTAATCGGCTTGTCTCCAGGCAAGTTACAAATGATCATCTCTAAAGAACAAGTTAATCCAATCACAGACAAGTCAAAGATGAACACAAAGATGAAACTAATTCACAGCACTCCCTTAGTCACTTTGCAAATCAAGTGCAAATGTTTCATTATAAGAAAACAAGTTGCATCAAATGTCAAAAGGTGCTTTTTCGTCTACCTTTGTTTTTTGTGATTGGTCAGTGGATTGTCTATCTCAAAGCTGATTGGCCAATGCTTTGTGTTTTTCCCCCTGTGTATGGCATTTTATCTACAATAATGTATGTCTTTGAGAAATAAAATGAATTTTCAGCTTATTAACCAGTTTCCAAGTTTAGGGCACAGAACAAAAGCAATTCAATACTATTCACTGGAGAATTTTTAATTATTTGGGTTTACTTAGCAATTACACATAACTGTATATCTGATTATTTTACAGAAAGTTATATATTGATTTTTTCCCCAACCCCAATTTAGTTTAAGGTCACAAGGGGCAGGGTAAATAGACCCTGGACAATCATAGGTCGATCACAGAGCTAACAAGGCCATGTTACACTGTAGGCACCACTTTCTTTAACAATACCTGAGCTTAAGCATTTCTATTTAGCACTTTTATTCACCACATTGTACATGCATAATCATGCAAAATTAATCTAAAAAATATTCCCTGTAAGAACAACAAAACATGCAAACCCAGTCACTGGCGGACAACTAACAATGGCTTTGTTATTTTATTTTATTTTTTTAGAAAATTGTTTATTACTGCGTTTTGCAGGCACGTAAAGTGGATTTAATTTTAACTCTAGTATGCACAAACATCGCCATGGAAACACATACACTAAGGTTACGGTTAAAGCTGAACACTGAATATTTTTCACAGGTTATAACAGCATGTGATGAAAGGCGATGGTAACTGGCAGTGCCACCATCATAAATCAAAAGTTTGTTCTTCACAAACTTGCTCAATATGTTTAATTAGACTTCATTAGGTGTCTGTAATAGTATACTAGGAATGTATCAACCATGGCCAACAGTGACATTTCAGTGAAGTGCAGTATTCAGACCTTGTGGCTGGGGGCGCTGTGCTGGGGTCCTGTTTGGATCTGCTACGCCCTCTTTGGGTGGAGCACTCTGGGTAAGAGAAAAAATAGTTTGAGAATGTTTTAGTACAAAATAAACTTGCTGCTTTATCCTCCATGCATAATAACGCCAAATTACACATAGGTGAACACCCACACACACACAAACTAAAGTGCTGTGAAGCATCACAAGCATCACATACAGTTCAAGAACAGCAATCAAAACGATCTGAAAATGTACAAAAAGGCTAAATGTTTGATGATGACAAATGTATTTGTCAAAAAGCTGACAATTACATGCTGATCGTTGCACAAATATTGTACAATATAAAAGACAAACAAGTTGCAGAATCCTACAATAAATTAGAATGTTTGCTGAAGTGCTGAAGGAAGTACAGAACAAAACAAAAACTGAAAACGAATTTGGCAAAAATAAATACATTAGCCCAATGGCATGTTATGGCAACATTGTAATAATTGCAGTATTCTGCATTACAGAATACTGTAATACATGCACAATGCAACCATGTTTCTATTTGTGTATTATGGGAATTATATGATATTCAAGCCATCTAATACTGGTTGAATTCTTTCTGGTCTTTTGTTATTTACTGTCACTTGTATATTTCAGAATAGAACTTTACCTGTTGGGGCTGCACAGTTGTTGGTTTTTGGCCTTGTGGGGAGCGTGCAGGAGAGCGAGAGCCTGAGGCTTTGGCGGCTAGAGCTTGGTTCATCTTTACTAAGACCACCTCTGAAATGAGCTGACGGTCCTCTGCCTGGTGGTCTCCTATAAGCTGCATGGAGGAGCCTACAACCTGGAAACAAAAGAAAATCAATGTTTATATATAAAGTGTACCGCTCACCCAACCTAGTGAATGTTTAAGATTTCCTAGTATGATTGGAAAAAGGTAGTGGTAGTCCAGTGAAAGTGGCAAAGAAGGAAAAGCATTAGGTAGCAGAAGTTGTTTGTTTATGATGAGAAGTACATCTGAGGGGACAGTTCATGTTGTTTTGGAGATTTTGTCAGATATGTCCAGAATGAGAGGTTGCCAGGAAATAAGCCCTAGAGGAAGACCAGGTAAAATGTATATGCTCCTCTCAACTGACTATTTTTTACAGGAGAGAGGAGGAGGCACATTAATCCATAACCACATGTCAAGAGCTATATTTGATAGCCCCAGTTCCTTATATGCAAAATACTCTGACAAGAAGCATATTGGTCAGTGCCTCATTTGGACACAGTATTGATTTATTTGTGGAGTGATGGTTCTGCACTTACTGCCAGTTTAGGCTGACAGCACAAGAAGTAGCCCTCGCTTTAGAGTCTGGACAGTCCAACATACTCTGGCAGGCTTATTTATCTGGTGTAATATTGCCCACTTACTTTAATTGGTCTACAGGCCATGAGATTTATAGTTCTTGTCCAATGTTGATTTCCAAACTCATTATACAATACTGTGCAAACGTTTTAGGCAAGTTGTAGTGTTTTCAAAGTGACTAACATTAGTGATTATTTATAAATCTTAACCACCGTTTTGATCCAGTAATTTTACAGAATCAACATTACAGAGTCTTCTTTGATTAAAGAGATAGATGAGGGTAGTCTACTGTATGGTCACTGATGAAATGGTAAGGGAAAAAAATATCTTATCTCTTCTTAAAAATTGACAAATTAACAAATTGCAACTTCGGAGTTATTAAATGAACACCGCCTGCCTAAAATGTTTGCACATTACTACTATTTTTTATCTACTTTGAAAAGGTCACTACTTTGAAAAGGTCACAACTTTGAAAAGGTCACATAGTTACAGTATGTTCAACATATTTTTTATTCTTAATATTTTGTTACTTCTAACTTGTCCTTAAGCTACCAAGCGTGACATTAAAGAGGGCAATATTATCCACTTGATGACTGGCTTTTGTAATGTGTGCTTACACCTGGTTACTGTCAGAAGATCCCATTTCCAGTTAGTGATCTTTGCTAATGAGATGACCAGTATCACTGCATTTGATGAAAAGATTATACCGTCCATGTTGCTATCAATCTGAAGGCTGTTTGTCGAATGCTGTAATTAGGTCAGATTCAATAAAGTAGTTCCCCGCTGAGCAGTCTCGTCAGTGTAAATTAGGACAGACATGCTAAATTTAAGACAGACCCTATTAGCAGTGTGCAACTAAGGTAAATTGATAGGTTCAAGGCTAAAAAACAACTTTAAATAAACTAAATAAATTGATTCATAAGTTCAGAATGAAAGAGCTGTTGTTTCACACAAAAAATGTTAGTGTAACTAAAAAGTATAATTTTTTTAACCACTTGATTACAGACTATTTACCTCAGTAATGTAGTCGTTTCCATCTTTGCCGCAGATGGCTTTGACAGCACAGATATCCAGACCTCCAAAGATGTCTGAACAGGTATCCACCCACAGTTTATATCTATCACAGACAGAGACAATTATATATCAAACATTATAAAAGCTAACCACATGAGAATTATATCTTGACAGACAGTATTGAGTTACAGTATATGCATTTGGACTAATGTCTAGTTCAATAAAGTAATGACTATATTACCTGTCAACCCGATGCCTTAATTTAAATTTTCATTTGTCAGGATTTGGTAATATTTTATACATCCCCAATTTTGACTGATCAGTCCAAAACCTTGTCTCTTTCACAGACGAAAATTGAAGTAAACATTCCTATGTCTATGGTTCAACAGTATCAAAACATTGCCATTTTATGCTATCAAGTTCATGCACTGAATATTCAAACTGAATATTCTTTCAAATGCTATGCAACTTGAATTAAAATGAATGTATTAGCAGCTACACTCTGACTAATTAGCCTAATGACAGGATACAAGAAGAGTGCCATGTCATGTGTCACAAGGACAGCATGAGTGAAGAGCTGCTCACTTGTCAGTCATGGCCACTTGCTCCAACATGGCAGATCCGGTGTTGCTCTTCCAGTTACCAGAGATAGATGTCCGCCTAAAATGAGACTGGCATTGTTCAAATTACAAACAAAAACACTGTAAAGTTAAAGATGTATTGCCCGATTTCATTTTACTTGTATTTTGCAAAGACAATTATTTAGTTATTAGTACAGCATAACAGAAGTCATCAGAGAAAAACATGAGACTTTGAGGTCACCTGTAGGCTGTATTATAAGGGTTTTTGTTTTAGAACGAGGGAAGAAACTGTTTAACTAATCACATGCTTATTATTTTTTAGACACATCACTTTTACAGTCACAGAATCGGGTAGTGCAGATTTACAAATACAAATGTTTGAGGCTGGATAATATGTTGATCCATATATAAAAAACACATGTTGCCCACTTTGTAAGTTTGTACTGAGATGACAGATGATTTTTCAAAGGTCAAACTCACATGTAAGCTTTATAGTCAGTGCCGATTTTCTGGACCCTGATGTCGTATTTGGCGTCTACGAATGGCTCTGTGGTGCAGTACGTCTGGGTGATCGCAACAACACTCGCAATGTCCTGGAAATCGCTGACATTGTCCACTTTGACCTGAAACACAGCAAATAACACAATTAGCTGGTGCAAGTAAACTGGGTAGTGGGCTAATAAATGAATTAAACTTTATAGATCAAAGATTTTAACACTAATGGCACAGTTGAACACTGAGAACAGCAACAGTGAACATACAAGTCCTCAACACCTCAAGCAGTAAGCTACCTGAGGCTCTTAACTAATGTTAATGCTACTTCTTTTGAAAACTTTCTGTCATTTATTTAGTTTTATTTTATTTCCTTTCTCTGTGCTAAACATCCAGGTGCTGTAAATAAAGGGATGAGTCATCACCAATTTCAGTCAACAAATCAGAAGGATGATTGAGGCTCCATAATGCTAGCAAATGATTAGCACACATAGATTACTCTGGCTTCTACCACTTCTGCATAGTTAGCCTTTCTGTACATTTGTGTAACCTGGTGAAAAAATGGGTACCTATGAAAATTCTATAAATCCTATTATGCTTTTATTTCACCATTTGTAGTGCTTGCTTTTGTCCAAGAGGTGGTGCAGTTCCCATATGTTGAAGTAGAACCTATCAGGAAGTGTTAAAGCCTCGTTTGTATTCTCGCGAACTTTAACTTGGGGAAGACGAGA
>JAVQKG010401739.1:0-12455 GCA_036025885.1 Hypseleotris bucephala | reverse complement strand
TCTGAAACAACAAAACATGTCTGACATGTTTTCTTGTGTGTGAAAATCAAAGCAGATCCACAGTTTATGAAATACTCAGAGAAATCTAAATCTATTTCTATAATGATTCCCAGTTTAAACATGTCTCAGGACTAAATGCATGAGTTACTACTGCTAAATATACACCATGTGTTCTTAATAGGGGCAGGCCAGTGTCAGTCAGTCTTGGACTATTGTGCAACAGTAAAATATACTGTACATGTACTTAAGATGAGGTAAACACTGCAATGACATCCGTGACCCAAAACATTTTAAAAGCTCAAGTGAGTGGAAGAAGATTACTTCAGAGCATATATGGGGTGAAGCTTTTTCTGGGAACTGCCTGGGAGCGTTAATACAATAAGTACCACAAATATAATACAAGAATGTTTTTATCAACATAATCCAGGGAGATGAAGCCAACCTGGATTATAATCCCAAGGAGAAGGTCCCCTGGTTATCTTTCATAATGCAATCTAGTTACACACACACTTTTCTATACAGCAGGTCTTACTTTAAATCATTCACAGATAATCTTCAAGGGGACGTTGTACCTTCAGTTTCATCTTTGCTGGAGCATTGGTAGTGGAGGGCAGCCTAAAAAACACACAAATATGTATTTTTAATAAATATAATGAATTTGGTTCATATTACACTTTACAAGGCTTGAATGTTTCTCTAAGTGCTTTGCAAGTGACACTGTTATTCATTCACTCCACATTGATGATGGTTAACTGTAATTACAGGTGCCCTGGGGCAGACTCTGCACTGTGCCTACAGCCTCTATAACCAACATTACAATGACACTAACAAATTCAGGGAAGTCCTTGGGCAAGTGTACAAAATGGTTGTTATGACGATCAAACTGACAACTTCCAAACTACCTGAGCTAACTACCAGAGCTACTGCCACCCAAGTTTGAGATTGAAGCGTCCTGCCAGTGAATATATTTAACGTTTTCTTGATTGTCATTTGTGCTTAAAATTATATTAGCGAACAATACAGTCTATTCACTATAATTAAGACCGGTCACAAAGTGCGTTTGACTTGAAGGACAGATGTAGAATTTAGTGGCTGATACTGAGGGCTGTAAGACAATGTCGCCTTGGCCAGTAACTTTGTGTGCTCGTGCTCTGCCGCTGTGCCTGTGTGTATCTAAGCAGCGTAATTTGAGTAAATGACAGGGGAACATCTGCTGTGCATAAGAGACAGGCCAACACTTTAACATGCAGATGTCTCTCTCCATCTGCATTAATTCAATAATTACCGCAATGGAGAGAGGGGAAAAACATCTTTTTTATAGCTTAAGACAATGTTATCTGTGCCAGTTGGTGTGGGGAGGGCCAAATAGGAAGGGAGTGAACGTGTGTATATGTGTGTTTGTGAGAGGAGGGGGAGATTATTACACCATTTAGCCAGAGCAAGCTGTCACACTGTAGAGAATCTCACTAATTCCATTGTGCCCTTGGTGAGTCACTGACAGACTCCAAGTGACCCACGATGCCTCGACACCACCACTTGGCCACCGCACTTTCATTTTTTTTTTGTGTTGTTTAAACACATTTGTGAGACATAGACAAGAGCATCAAGTAGAAAAGTGGCAATTTTGTTTTTCTCCAAATGTATTTCTAAAGTAAAAGGCAAATGTTACAGTAATCTATCAATTTGCCAATCAAATAGGCAAAACTGAAAGTAGAAATCTGTCAATGGCAAAAAGAATTAAAATATTATATTGGCTGAGCAATGATTACAATACGTGTCTGTAATATCCAGCAGCTCTATGGGAAACTCATCATCACCATAAATCGACATACATTTAAATAAACACCATAGCTTCCTGCCAACAACCTGTCGAAATGGTGCCCTCTCACATTTAAGGTCACATTGTTTGCACATGGCTTACACACATAACAATTAAAGCCTGAATCACTGTATGCATGGGATTACACATATAAATAAACATACAACTGACATAACACTCACAAGCATGCCTCCTCATCCATTCAGTCACACTCTCAACTTTAGCATGAGGCTAAACTTAGGTACAAAGGAAAATATCTGTATACTTGGCAGTCCAGCTTCCTTTGATTGCAGCAGTGGTGCAGTAGGAAACAATGCACAGGCACTATTAATACACCAAGGAGAAAGAGAATTCCTTTCAGACGAAAGCTCAAAGGAGCCATGGCCAGGCTATTTCCAGACTTACTGACTGATTGGATGACTGACTGCACTATACTTACTGTAGTCTCTGCATCTTGTCTTACTCAACTGTTTTTTCACAAGGACTCTGACATGCTGACACATACAGTACAGTGTGCATCACTGATCCATATTCTTCTATAAGACCTCCTTTTGTGCATTTCGCGGAGTGTTCTGTGGATGTACAGATATCAGATAGAGAACTGTAAATTATCTGTTATGTACCGCTGCTGTTTCCCATCCACACGCCTCTGACATTTGACTGTTGGTAAGTAGCTGACTGGCCACACTTATGATCGCCTTCTCTTTCTAAAACTGCCCAGTTAAAGAGCATCAAATCCCCACTCGCTAAACCCACACAAGCCCAACCTTCATTAGCATAGCTAACAAACTCCCCGAAAGAGCAACAGCAAGAGAGAGAACAATGGCAGTCTATTAAAGGGGAGGATGGAGTGGCACAGGCTATTGTTCTGCTCTGATTTAGCCTTCGGTGTCACCCTGCAACTGTTGTCACGTCTAAGTTTAGCAGGACGCCTGAAGCGGACAGGAGCAGCACAAGGATGTGGAGAGGACACAGGGAGGAAGATGAGGATGAAGAGTGGAGGTTATTGTGATGGGCATAGAGCTCTGTTACCTCAAGACACTTACCCTAATGTAAGTCCAATCAAACTTTAACATAAGCATCAAATAAGTCTTTAATCACTATAATATTTTACACCACATGACAAACAATGGACTGAGGCCTGAAATACTGCTGTATTAAAGTTTGTAAGAGTAATACCTGCAGTGTATGTAAGGTAAAACTATAAAAGACGCCAGAGGAGTTTAAAGAATTGATGAGGCAATAGCTAAGGAGAAAGACGAGAGCTAGATTAGCCCAGCTGTCCGCTCATAAAGCAGGCGGAGGGTGAGGCGCTAAGCCGTCCAGTGAAAGCAGAGCTTAGGTGGGTGACATGGGGCAGCGGAGTGCACTCCGCCCTAGTGGCCTACAGCGGAGGTCCGAGCCAAAGCAAAGACACATGGATAAACAGGGGTATAAGATGAACAGGCGGCGAAGCATCCAGCCAGGCGTCATTTAGCCCCCAGTCAGGAGTGGAGACAGTGAGGGTTAGGTTTAAGGCTTGGCTCACTAACAGACGACAGGAGACACTGCACAGAGACACGTCTTAGTCAAGAAGGAATGTTGATTTACTGTATTGTGGCTGTATTTAGCTGTAGGCAATATCAGAAAGACTACACAGAGTCTTGGTATGCACCCAGTCACAGGACAATGCTCTCCCCTTTCTCTGAACACATTCATTTCGGCCTGGTGCCCTGCTGGTGACCCCTGGTTAGCAGAGCGGTGCGGTAGCGGCCTGTGATGACAAGGTCACAAGGATAAGGTGAGGACAAGTACCACAAGAACAAGAGCAGCTAAGGTCTTTTACCACATGCATTCACACACAACACTCACCACCGACCCCATGGCACAGGCACATTAGCAGCTGCCTCTTTATGAGCTCCACAGTGTGACAATACACTTCATACATCCATCATCAATGTGGTCTAAACTTAAACATCAAACACCTTTTACAGCAGCAATATGAGCTGGAGCATTTGCAGGTCAGACCTTAAAGGAGAAAAACAGGTTTATCTTTAAGGTATGTAAGTCCAGATCATTCAAAAAAACAGATTCTTAATCCCAATGTGTTTTAACCTGGTTGATTTAAAAAATAAAATAAGTACTGTTATAGTTTAATGGCAAAAAAACATTAGGGCAGCATACCCATTTTCACATTTAGTTTATAGACTAGTGCAAAGCTCCGAGATTCCCACTGTGTCCAGCTGTGACAATTTAGTCTTTTTATAAAGTTACATGATGCAAGTGTTTATCATTAGGCATTTTTAATGGTATATTTGTCTATTTGTAATGTTATTGTTGATATTGTAACTATGGAAAGTAGATAAAATAATTACGTCATCAGTCTTGTACTTGAGCAAAATGTAGTGGCAATTTCCCCAATTTGCTTTGCTGTAGCTACTGTATAAAGACTTGGTGATGGTATGCAGTATTAATAGACCATATGTTTTGTTTGCAAATTTCTGTCTGCTTAAGAGTAACAAAATTTTAATTAAACATTCAGATTTCAAAGTGATTTATCAGACCATCTTTAATCTCTCCATCTTCCTCGGGCCACACAGGTCAGCCCTACTGTATCTATTTAATTCTGCTGCCTTGTCCCTTGCTGATTTACTCTAACAGGGTTTCCTTGAGAACTAAATCTACTTAGGATTTATTGTTTCTTATTATTTCTCATCATTGAAAATTATAATCCTTTCACCTAATCCCCTCGTCTCCCTCCCTTCGGTTCAGATCATATTCATCAAGATCATCCCCTCTGACAAAGCAAGAAATCAGCCCGCGCTGGGGAGGTCTAAAGGGATAGTGTAGCGGGACGGGGGTTTCTTCCAAATCAAATCAGGTTCCTGTGATGTAATCAAGACAAGACGAGAGCAAAGACGACGATATAATCTCCAGCGACATGACTCCCTTTAGCTGCGTTATTAAAAAATGAAGAGGAACAAATATTTATATTGAAAGACTAGAAAATGGAATTATAATAAACCAGAAAATAACTAGGGCAAGGTTGGATAAAGGCTTCAAACAGAGATGAGTGCAAATCTTCACTGTGTGTTGGGATACATGCTTATTCATCTGCTTATGATACAATTGGTATATGCAGTATTTTAACTTACCCAAGCTCTCCGCCTTTCCATGTAAAGTTAAAAACTGCTTGTACAAAAATTCTAAACAGTTCTATTTGGAGCTCAGTGGTGTCGTGTGGGTCTATATGTGCTTACAGCTAATATCCACATGATGGCGCACTATGATAAAAAAAAAACAAGACAAGCCAAAAGACTGGAGTGCTCTTACTTGCAATCTGTCAACTGAACACATTTAGTTTAACCTGACACTGAGACATATCTATTTTAAAATATACAGCTGCCTCCCTGTTAGAAAAAAAACTACATTTGCACAAAACCAGATCATTAATTAGTTCAAAGGTAGTCTGCATTACTTTTCACCAGCAGATGGCCTTACGGACATACTATAATAAAATGTTATGGGAATGTAGGCTACACGAACAGGACCAAGCAAAACAATCTGGTGTAATAACAAACTATTCCTAGAATACAAAACTTACCCACCAACATCCAACTTCCTGCTTGAGAAGAGCATGTGATCTTTGACCAACAGCAGCTGACAATGTAGTGAAGCAGATCTGTAAAGTCTCAAAAGAACAAATGAAAACTTAATCTCATGTAAGAGACAAAACACAGTATGCCAAAAGAACAATTTGAAATAGGGTCCACAGGCGTGTACTGTAGGCCTATTACATGCTACATTAGATCACAAAATATTTCAAATGGTAAAGTTAGTTATTTTCTAAACCTAAGGAATAAAACAGAATAGAATCGTATGAGAGTGTCCCAGATACGATGGGGTGACTGAACTTACGGTAAATTGTGCCATTTGTTAAACATGGCACCACTGGCCCCAGGTCATTAGGTAGAGCCCAGGGTCACATGGTCAGTCAGAGCACCGCAATAATGACAACAATTAAAAATAACAATAACAATAAAACATATGGATGTATTTTAGCACAAGAATTATTTTCTGAGAAACTCAATTATCTAAAAAACATGCTAATACACTACGAGTTAGCCTAGCTACATTTCATGGCCTACCTAAACTTACCAGCGTATAATTTGATAGTAATTCCATTGTTTACTATTATTATTAAACTAACGGGGTGCACTATGAGGTGACGCCCTGGTGACGCCCCAGTTGTAGGTCGTGTACCCTGCAGCTGCTGCCCAAATTTCTGGCGGTGTCAGTCACAGATAGTAAAGTGTGGGTGAGTGAGTGGTCATTTGGACGGAAGACAAGCAGCTACAATGACTGGCAGCATCAAGGGATTGGAGAGGTTTGACAGTCCGGGAAAAGGTCGAGGTCTCCGGGTAACCAGGGGGTTTAAAGTCGGGGAGCTGCTCTTCACAAGCCCCGCGTACTCCTATGTGTTGGCAGTGAAAGAGAGGGGCAGTCTATGCGAGTTCTGTTTTACCAGGTAGGCCACTGAGGTGCACACGTTTGACATTTTATTATAGCCTATGGAATAGCTTATTGATTTATTCTAAGCAGGAATATATTTAAGCATTACTTTTAACCAGGCTTCACCAGGCTCATGCACTCCTATTACTGAGTTAGTTTCAGATTAAAGGGTGTTTCCGTTTGCAAAACTATAGGAATAGGAGGAGAAAATCATACATAGGCCTATATATCAAATAGGATGTGAAATAGAATAACTCTAATAACACATAGCTTTATAGGCAGTAGCCTATCTTTGATTCCAAGTTAGAAACAAATTGAGCACATCCTATAATAGTAAACCAAATGTTTTCTGATTAAATTAATCACAAAGGTTATTTTATTGTGTCCGGTTAAAGTGGAAAATTTTACTGGGAATTAATTAAAATTACCATATCATGTTCCTACCTTTAGTAAATTCCCAGTCCCTCCCATGGTCCCTCTATACTCTGCTTTTTTTTACTAATTTGTTTTACTAATATTACCTACAGTTTTTGTTTCTCATTGCTGTGGGCAGAGAAACAGCTGCTCTTGTAAAAGAGTCTATTAATACCACAGAAGGTTTTCTGGCTCTTCATTGCTATCACTTACGAAGAGCCACCAGCGACTGCTGCTCTCAGTAATAAGCATACTCCTTCTTAGCCCAGAGACCACACACTTTCACTCAAATGCGTTCGCTTGACCTGGTCATTGTGGTTATTGAGCATTGACGTTGTGAAGATAATCCACTTTTTACACTTATCTCAAACACAGGCAACAAGGCTTGGCAAGATGTGGCAAGTGCAAGAAAGCTTTCTACTGCAATGCAAAATGTCAGGTATGACACATCAAGTATTTTTAACAGAGACCTTTGTGTGACTTTTGTAGTTACATACACTTCTGAACTTCATCATATTTGTTCTTCTGCAGAAAGCAGACTGGGCCATGCACAAACTGGAATGCTCGGCGATGGTTGCTTTTGGAGAGAAGTGGTGTCCATCAGAGATCTCACGGCTGGTGGCTAGGATTCTTGCTAAGAAGGTAGGAGAGTTTTTAAAACCAATGCAGACCTTGTGCTATATATATTCATGTGATTTTGGTCTTTTTACAGAAATTGCAGAAAGATAGATCTTTATCTGAGAAAATCATGCAAATAGGAGAGATGCAATCACGTAGGTAATTGCACCTCAAATACTCAGACATACCCGTCCATGACTTATTGGTAACTTTTACTTTCTACGACCACTACAATAACCTAATACACCTATGTATGTATGTATGTAAGTTGTGGGGTTCTTGCATGTCCTGCTTAAAAAAAGCACATTCCATTGAGATGGACTAAGAGAAGGCCCCACAGCCGCAGCTAAATATATCCAATAGAAGTGGGTCAAATGGTCTTCATACAACACAACAAGTGTAACAGCAGAAGCAGAAGCAGAGGCACTTACACTGACACACAGGCCTGATAACAAAACATGTTACCTAAGTGTAAGCAGGGTTTTAGTGTAAACACACAAAGTTTTCTGTAGCATACTGTTTTTGAGTGTGTGAAGTTGACTCTAAAGCTGAACATGAGTTTGTTGTGAGGATGAATGTCTAGTGTTACATGTCCAGGCCAACACAGAAACACATTTCATAGTTAAAAGGTTGATAATCTGTTCCTGCCTTAGCACTGACAGCTTGACAACTCCAAAAAAGATTTAGCACTATAAATCAACTTATTGCTCTAAAAACTCACTCAAATAAACCCTGTATAATGATTGTCTGGATGAACATCTATTTTGTTTCATGTCCTTTTGTAACAGATGTGGAGGATGTGGATAATGACAAAAGAGAGATGAATGAAGCAGACATTGCACAATTGCATCAGTTTTACTCCAAGCATTTAGACTTTCCTGACCACAGTGACCTGCTGACCCTCTTCTCCCAGGTATGCTATAGTTGCTAACAAGATGCTAGCTAATGCGTTTTAAATAATTCAATGCAGTAAAATGTGTTGTTCTGTGTATTTTTACGTTAAAGGTTGCTTGTAATGGTTTTACTGTAGAGGACGAAGAACTGTATCACATGGGAACTGCAGTCTATCCAGAGTAAGCATTATCTATCTCTTATCTATTGCGATCTATCCAAGGGTTCGTACGTTATTTAAATATAGATTCAAGCTGAGACTATGGGTGAAAATAGGTCACCGTATAGTCTTCTGGAATTATAAGAAAACCCTGTAAGCTGTTTTATGTAGTTTTTATTTTTTTAGTTGTTGTTTTTCACACTGACCACCTGACTCAGTCCAGGCTGTGTTTTTGAACCTGACAGTTCTCTTCTCCCCAGTTGGTCATTTAGTGGTAAAACCGCCTTCCTGCTGTGACTTAAGCTGTTTAGTTTGTGTGAAGGTGAAAAAGCACCCTCTCAGCTCCTTGTTAAGCTATTTTCAGCTTACACTAACCAGGTAGCAACAATGCCCCTAACATATCACATCGACAGCTTAAAGTAATGGCCTTTTTTGACAAGAAAAAGATTTTTACCTAAATCATCTTGAGGCTAGCCACCTCTAGTAAAAAATCTTCTTCCTCAGATCATGTTATTTTACCTAAATAATCTTTGGGATATAATGGCCTATATCCCAAAGTCAGAGTAAAAAAAAGTGACTTAGTGACTTTTATGATTTTATGAAGTCTTGTTGTTTTTCATCTATTTTTGTTAATCCATTTGGGCAGCTTTTGCTTTGATTTTAATCTATAGTATATAATAAATATGTTGTCTATATGCTGTTATGTTGTAATTAATTGATCCTTTTATTTTTTCATAGTGTTGCCCTCGTAAACCACAGCTGTCTTCCAAACGTCATCATTACTTTCAATGGGACGACAGCGGAAGTACGGGCAGTAAAGGAAATTAAACCTGGAGACGAAGTAAGTAGCCATTGTTATGGCATTCACACTCATTGCCACTTTATGAGGTACATCTGTCAAACTAAATGTTAAGTCAAAATTTACATAATATTACATGGCAACAATGCTTAAATTCAAGCGTAGCACTAGAATAAAGGAGTTGCAAGGGAATGTGACTTTTAATGTAGCACGGAGCAAACTACCAATGCACAGGAACAAGATGTTCCTAATAAAGTAACCACTGAGAGTAAATACAGTATCTATATGGAGTTGATTTTGTGTCATATATCAAGACAGGAAAACATGTGTTGAATATGTTCTGTTTGTGTCATGACTGCACTTTTAATGTGTGTCACTGTGTTAGGTTTTATAGGGTGAAGCAGCTGATTAAAAAGGCTTGTGTTAAGTTCAGATCTGACCTTGAGCTCTTTAATTTCAGGGCTATCTGCCAATAAAAGTGTCTTCATTAAAGTTGAAGTCCAGAGGTTGCATAAAACATTATATATAAAACATAAAATATTTTAAAAATGCTGAAAATTGATTACCTAACACTGTACTAAGATGTAAAGTTGGTTGTTTGTAGTCTTTTGAGGCCATGGGAGGGACTCGATGACTACATGACTCAAAGTGGTAACCCACAAACTTGTTGCTGTAGAGGGCAGTGGAAGGACTAATGTAAAATAATAATTTTGAAAGATTACCTACTTTGCAGCATAGAACAGTCACATTTTTATACATTTAATTTTTGGGAATACTCCCAGACCACACCTTTTAAAGTTGCAGTACTTGATTGTGTGCAGGGAAAAACCAAACAAAAAATCTCAACCCACTTTCTCATGCAAGCCAGGAAATATCAGAATAATGAGCAGCAGTTATTTTTTATTTTTTCTTCCAAAAAATAAAATAAAATTAGCTGTGAAGATATCTTGATAAATAAAAAATGTTTTGTCCAATCTGAGAGCTCCTGTACTTTGGAAGCATGTGATTAGTTGTTCCTGCACTCTATAAAACAAACCCTTATAATTCATACCACCGAAGGTCGCTGTTAAATTTTTCTTAGATGATTTCTGGTATGCTGTAGTATTGACTGTGTAATTATTTTTGCTCAGTCAAAAGTAAAAATGTGTATTACAGTATTTGTTCCTCTCATGTTGTGTATGTCTTTAGGTGATGATTAGCTACATAGACCTTTTATATCCGACAGACGACCGCAACAACAGGCTTCTTGAATCTTACTACTTTACATGTGACTGCCAGGAATGTAAAAACAAGTCCCAAGTAAGACCATACAGTATTACATAAATGACTTCATTTGTTTGCTTGTTGATTTATTGTAATACAGTAAATGTGGACAATAAATAAAACAATACATGTATTTTTCTTCAGGACAAGGCAAAATTAAAAGCACGCACATTTAGTGACCCTATTGAGCCAGAAGTCATCAGCAACATGGTCCGGTACGCCAAGAAAACAATCAAAGAATTCAGAGCTTCCAAAAACCTCAAAGATATCCTTTCATTTAGTTGTTTAAAGCTGTTTTTGCATTTATATTTTACGTTAACCAAAACTAATTAATATACTAATATCTGTTTCACATTTTAGACTTTGTGGCATTGCTGAGTGCATGAAACTAGAACCATTTGTCTCTTTGTTTTAAGTGGCTTTGGTGTCTTCTGTCACTGAGGCATCGTGTTACATTTGGTTGACATTTAGTTCATACTTGGGTGTTAGTGATGCCTTGACTCTACAGTACCCCCTAGTGAGCTGCTGGAGATGTGTGAACAAAGCCTGGAGAAGATGGGGGCAGTTTTTGACGACTCCAATGTGTATATGCTGCACATGATGTACCAGGCCATGGGCGTCTGTCTGTACATGCAAGACCTTGATGAAGCTATAAGATATGGGGAGAAGCTGATTAAGCCTTACAGGTAAGTAAATGCACTGAACCTAAGTGGTCAGAAATAGTTAAATGTATGTGTATGTGACCTCTCACTGCAGTCAGCTGTACCCACCGTACTCCCTGAATTTGTCCTCCATCTATCTGAAGCTGGGGAGGCTCTACATGACCATGGACAGGCACTCAGCTGGAGTTAAAAGTCTAAAGAAGGTAGTATTTAAAATCACATCCTGTTAAAGCCAGATACAAAGTGCTGCCCTCAGAATGATGGATTAAGTTTGTTCTGTTTGTGCTTTAGGCGATGGCCATAATGGAGGTGGCCCATGGAAAAGACCACATTTATCTGACAGAGCTGCGCAAAGAGATGACACAAAAATGAAAAAGCCAAAACATATAACATGGATGGACGACTCATGCGGACTGCATTTAATTCATGAACTGGAGCTTTGCAGAATGGGCCCTTCTATTTTTAATGTGATCAAACATAGAGAATGCACGTATTTATTCAGTGTTTGTTAATATAACTTTTAAAGAAAATTGCTTGTGTTAAGTAACTTTTTTGCAGTACCATGGCTCATGTCTATCAGACTCAGGTCATTTAAATTTGTGTATAAGTTAATGCAACTACTGTATACTCCATCAGCCAATCAGAACAGCTGCTTCAGCAACAAGGCTTGTTGTAGGAGGAGAATGTGCCTTTGCCAAGCTATGTTTAGATAAACACCTGTACTAGAGTGTAAAACATTCCAAACTTTGATACAATGATATTCCAACTTATTAAAGAAAATAGGGCTTTATTGCATAATAAGCAGGTAAAACAGCTTCATACATATCTGGCCAAAGAAAACAGTTATGAACTGAAACACATATACAAAACATATGTACACATCTTTAGTTTTGACAAAACAGAAAAAAAGGAGAGAGATAAATTAAAAACAAGCAGTGGAATGCTGTGAGAAAATACTGTCAACAACAGAAGTGCAACAAACACTTGAACATCAAGAGCACTGGGCTTAAAGACTAAACAAGAATATATACAGTGAAAAACGCATGCATAGTTTATTAATTTGCAGTATTTTTATGGTACCAAGTCAAAGGAAATATGTATTTATATATAAAACATTTGTAGAAATCTTTTTATCACATGCCCATTATATACAAAGTTACATTAGAATCATTTTGAAGTGTGGGAAACAAGCTATCCAATAAGGCTTTGTTCAGATCATTTTACATGACCTTTAAAAAAAGTTGAGTTACTCCACAACCATCCTTCAAAAACAAAACCAATACAACAGCTTTCTTCTCATTTAAGCAGTTCTTCACAAAGATTTTGAAATACTGATTA
>JAVQKG010401727.1:0-10754 GCA_036025885.1 Hypseleotris bucephala | reverse complement strand
CTGGGTGCATACTTTTATTGTGTCCTTGGGCAATAAACTTAACCCACAAGTGAATGAATGTGGTTGAGTAATTTGTTGGCGGTCGGAGAAGCCATTGGCCACTAACATTCTTACAAGGCAGTGGTGAAGTGTTTGGCCCAAGGACCCAGCAACAGTATAAAACTAATAGGGATTGAAACAACAACTTTATAGTTAGTCGAAAAGCTACACATACATTTTTTATATGTAGTGCAGTATTAATAAAAGGTATGACAGCAAACATACTTATTTTATGCTCCAGTTAGTTGAGTTACAGTCAATATTAATACAAAACTGTCATCTTTGAAAACATAAATTTGAACAGAGCTGGAAGGATCGCCTAAGTCTACACCACATGTAAACATTCTGCCTGTGAATAATAATGACTTTACAATATGCGTGCATGTGTACAGCGTATTTATTCCCCAAACAAACACGACTTTTTATAGGCATCTTTTTCCACACCTCCGAGGTTTCGAAAAAGCTTGCGTGGCAGCTGTAGCAGAAGGGTTTTAATCCCTTCGAGATACCTTACATTCTCCGAGGGTAGCATATCAGCTTCATGCTAATATTTCTCTCGCTACTTTCCCCCCCTCCATATACATATATTCAAGCTTCAGGTGTAGGAATTACCACTTCAAAAACAAACTCCTCAGAAAACAGGGACAGTGTGTAAGTGACAGTAATGGGCTGAACTGATAAAGCCCAAGCACCGTACTGTAATCCTCTTGTTGCAGGGAGACGCACTCTTAAAGCAATTACACTTTTATTAAGTATCACTCAAAATGGAAATGAGGGGATGCATGCTTCACAGAGACAAAGACGGGCATGCCTCTTTACAAGCCGCTGCCGGGGTAAGTGGTGCGTAGTGCGGTCAAAGGGTCGTCTTTTTTGAAGGCATTTATGTTGACGGTAAAACATTTTTTATAAATAGCTTCCATTCATTAGCGACATGACAAAAAGTAAAGTATGCAAGTCTAAAGGTTTAAAAGAATTCCTGAGTGATGGTTAAATAATTGGTGGGCTGCAAGTGAATGTATGCCGCAATTAGATTATTTGTGGTCGGTAACATGGCGAGTAAGAGAATTGCATTTTTACCTTCTTACTTAGTTCATCTTAGAAAATCTTTATAATAATTCCCAAAAGGGCAACATTGATATAGATATGTTAGCTACAACCTTTCAACCTTGAACAGTATCCAGTGTTCCAGATTTGTTGTTTTTCAATATTAGCATTGCTATAAGGCCCTTTTCTACTAGGTCAGAATGGAACGAGACGCTTTGGGGGCGTTTCTACAAGGCTGAAAATTTTCTAAAGCATTCCCAAAAATGTTCCCAATGATGAACAATGACTTGTTTTTATGATAAATAAGAGGTTTTTTGAGAGATGATGAGCAGAATGTTGTAGTAAAGTTATCGAAGCAAAGCTAGCATATGGTAGCATATGTTAGCATCAGCTGTTTCCTATTATGGTCTGACAGCGCTCCATGGCTCTGGCTATGTTAATCAAAACATGTCATTGAGACGTGATATAAAGTGAGTGATATTTTAATAGCCAGAAAGCTACGACTGGACAGGAAGTAGTTAGCTGTCCTGTCCACTTTCTTATAGCTTTAGCTTCAGCCCACGATTTACTCTCATCTTTTTAATAATTGCTTGTAATGTCTTTGTCTTTTAAAAGTAAGCTTCAGAAATGATTTATATTATTTATTAACTTTGCTGCACGTGTGTGTTACGTCAGTGTTTACGTAATACATGCAGGTCTCTTAAACCCAGAGGAATGGAAACATATTCCTTAGCAGAGACCCTTTCCCAAGGTTTCTGTCTTGTTAAAAAAAGGGCCTATATAATATTAATTTATGAAACTCATAGGACAATGTACCATGGAAGAGAGCAGTGCAGGACCAGTGTTTTTACAACCTTGATGCTTTTTTTCTAAACATAACTACTCTCTACCTTCTCTTGCACTTTCTGCACAAATGGTAATCTAAAACGAACCCAACAAAAAGTAAAAGTCTGTTAGTCAATGGATCCACAAAATCAAATGCATCAGTATAGTTCCCGCAGGTAAGTTCTTCCTACATTATCTTTCTGTTTTAATCTTTCTAAACCAATTTCAGCCACCTCGTTTTTATGTGCAACTTTTTAAAAACATTATTTGACTACATGATAGGGCTGAGGAGAGAGCTCTACGTGAAATGTTCCTATAAAGTGCAATGCTAGACGGAGTGATTCGACTGACTGACAAAACAGAAAACTAAAGTCTTGTATTACACGCTCAACACAAGTCAAAAGTGCAGCGTGAACTCCATACCGCCTTACAGACAACTGCGCTTCGGTGTGATTTCAGATGCTGTATGGAAAAATAGAGTTTATGTTACGCTAAACAAGTGAAAACACAAGGTTTTCGTTAGCTAATATTTTTTAAGGTCAGCACACAAAGTTAGTCTCAAGTGGAATAAAATAGTTGAAACAGCCAAATAACTTGCTTGCTTTCTCCATCTCCCTACTTGTATTGATTGCAAGCTGTCTTCTGGGTAGTCAGACTTGCTGATGACCTTTAAAATGTCTTCCCTGTGTGTGTGGTTGAGTGGAGTGTGTTGTGTGCGAGTGTTTCATTACATCTATGTCCGGACCATATCTTTGTGTCACTAGTGTCATGTTAGATCGCCTCATTGATTAACTGTCATGCTCGGAGAAGTGGACTTTTGGTGTACAAGCGGTATTTTATTATATGTCTCAAACCATTTCACTCATTGCTCACACCCGCTCTGACAAGGTGGCCTATTTATACCTCTGCCAAGGAGCTAATGTTTTTGGTATCGTCTGTCCAACGGTCAAATTTTTGTGCGATTTGTTCGATTTTGTTCGAAACCCCTGAACGGATTTGGATGAAATTTTCAGGAAAGGTTAGAAATTAGCCTAGGAGAAATTGATTAGATTTTGGGAGTGATTCACCGTTGGGTTCCAGATGTATTTTTTCCATTAGCTCTGTCTCTCAGTGCTTTCTAGTCACTACAGTATTTTTTTAAATAAAAGCATATATTCAAGGAAGAGCTGTCACAACACATCTGATACCCATGTTCGCTTATATTAACTATGCATGTACATTGTATGTGCGTAGCATGCATGGCTAGACACAGATGCTGAACAGCGAAGGACGAGAAGGTTAAGTGGGAAGGTCAACAGGAGCGGAACGGCGGAGTTATCCTTCACAGAAACTAATACATTTCCATGGACACCCAGGCTATTTATTTTTATTTTTGAGTCCAAAAAGAAGACAGTTTGCGCAGGTGAGCTGGCAGCCTGCCTGGGAGCGACCTGACATATCCTCTGCTGATATTTGGAGGAGAACACAAAGCGCACAAGTAAACAAACTGACTGGGAGAAGAGGCAGCGGCTGGAGAAGATGTTTGCTCGTCGCGCTGGAGCAAGTTCGTTTATTTTTCTTCAATCAGGGGTCATTCGGTCAAAGCAATATATACTTAACATATTCTGACTTTAAAAAGGCATGCCTGTTTACTCTGAAGGCAAAAATCTATTAATGAGAATGTCAAGTGGTTTTGATAGAGGCCTTTGTGGAACTAATTAGTCATGATCAGTCGACATGTAATCACTTGACTGGTGATGGATGTCGGCCATTATGACGGCCATTCAGTTCGCTTCACCATCCGTGACTAACTATTTTCTTTTTTCAATGCAAAGATGTTAGTTTGGTCTTTTGGTGATTGCATTCAATTTGATACAAAAAAAGGTGCACATTAGGCTCTAAAAAATCACAGTGGCCAAAGTGACAAGTGAGAGTAGAATTGTAATTAGCCAAAATAAAACTCTACCAGCATTTGGCCAGTTGGCTAGTGTTAATGTCAAACCCTGCTGATAGATGATTGTTATTGAATGTTGAGATGAAACCTGGCCTTAGCGAAAAAACTCTAAACCTCATTCTCTTTGCTGAAAGGCAGGTTCACTCACCATTCTGCCACCATTCACCTCTAGGTCTAATATTTTCCAGTAAAAATACCCCTGTTGTGAAATCCTATTATTGGAATTTCTTTTCTGCTTGGCATATCTGTCTGAATAAACTTGGGATTTGATTGAGTTTTAAAAATTGGTGAAAAAGTCAGCTGCTCCCTTGCGTGTTGAAATCTGGAACAATGTCTCTCCCACCTCCGCGACTCCTATCGGTGCGTCTTCCGCCTACACGCTCTGTCACTTAGCCTTCTCGCTGCTTCTGTTCTTCTCTCCCTTACCTCCTGTCTCCTCTGCCTCCAACACCTCTTGTCATTATGGCTAACTCCTGCTATGACAAGCCACGGCCTTGATCTATTTCCATCTAGCTCACAGACGTGTTACATGCGCGCCAACTGTTCATGCGTTTGTCCTCCGCGCGATGGGGAGAGTGGTGACATTAGATGCTACAGACGTGGTCAACAGCTGTTTAGGTTGCTCCGGCATTAAAAATTCACTTTGCAAGCATATTACATTCGGCGTCGACATTTGGTGTTCCACGCTAAACCGAAATGTTAACAACTTGATCTGGAAGCAAAGTGACAGGTATGCGTCATATAGTAAGAAGCGTCCTTTTTTTTGTTTTGTTTTTTGTTTTTTTACAGTGTCATTACCACAACTTTCCTCAATGTACTCCAATTTCTTCAACAAGAACTTTATCTGTATTGGAAGACGTGTGTTTCCAGCATTAGCATTAACAGCTAACTAAACTGCTAACGACATTCTTGCTAGAGAAATATGAAGACTCCTTGCATCATTAACTCAACATGGTAAAGAACATTCTGTACAGATTAGCATTAGCTACCAAGAAATAAATGTAGTGTTTTACTTTAGTAGCCTTTTTTTTTACTAGCTAGCACCAAACGAGCTGAAGGCCACTTAGCTAAAATTCATGCCAAATTGAGTAGTAGCCTTCAGTTATTTATTGCTATTATTTTTTAAGAACTAGTTAGCACCACACAAGCTGAAGGCTACTTAGCTAAAATTCATGCCAAATAGACCTCAGTGCTAATGAAATGTTAATTTGTTCTTGGTGCAAAGTACAGGTATGCACCATATTTTTAAAGCTGTTTTTTTACTCTCATCCACAACCATGCTCCCAGAGATCCCCATATCTTTAGCAAGAACCTTGACTGTATAGACAGATGCACACAATCCTTTAATGTGTAGGCATGATTAATTTCACTGTTAGCTCAAAAAACACCTCGAGAAATGTCTGCCCATATTTGTCTTGGACGTGGGCAGCACAGGTCAATGCCGGCGCTTCGACAATATTCATAACGCCAGTGGTTATGGTTTCTTATGGTGCCTAATGATTATGTGAGCTGTATCGAGTTGGAGTTAGAATGACCTATAGCTTTTACCAAGTAGCCAACTAAAGTGCTGCTTGCTGTATGGGTCTCAGAGTGGCAATCGTTTGACCACGAGGCCTGCAACTTCTCAATAAGAAAAAGAAAAACTATTGCTGAGTTGACTTTGAGTAAATAGGTGTGGCTTGTAGTTCAATGTGGAAGTATGGGTCAACAGTAGCAGCTACATTTGTTTTCTTACGATAGTAGCCTACAGAAAATTTGCTAACAATTGCACTACTGGCTAGAGTTTTATTCAATTCTGAAAACTATTTTCCATAGACCAGTACGTAAGTTAGCCTTATAAGATGGTTTGAGGTTAGTCTGCTCAGAGCTACTAGTTCATGTGACTTGAGTGTGCAGACTCGAGGGCCATACCCTAATTTACACCTCGAGGAGACCCAAGCCCGTGTGCTCCAGATAGGGTTGAAACCTATTTCCAGTGGCACAGCTGCGGCCCCTAGTGTAAGTATCCCTAGGTAATGGTGGCTAAACAGGAAGTGTAGGTCTGAAGTTCCAAAACTAAAACTTCCGCTACTCTTTCAAAAAATCTTACGGAAGTGGGTAGCGATGAAATAAACATCAAAGCACCGCTGTTTGGGAGAATTAAGTTCATTTACGAACCCCGGGCACGTATTTTACAAGGATTTTACACAAAAAGAGAAGGCATAGGACTAGATAGCCCACATGTAATGGTGAAGAAACTAGTTACACAAATAAAAACAAACTTTAAGGGCTAGTGCTAAGTTTAGCTGCATAGTGCATTAATAGTTTAAGTTTGAACCCCCTTTTGAGGATTGAGCATTGCCATTGAATTGTCACTTGAGGAAGAATCAATTCACTTAAGTTATGGAGCTTCCTGGAAGGGGCCAATCATTAGCCCAAGTGATGTGTCATTTTTGAGTCAGTGATATGCATTGACTGTCACTAAATACATACGGAGTCTTTGAGGTGTTGTGGTTCTGCGTGTTTTGCATGTCTTTAGCACATGCGAAGGATCCATTAAAACAGTGAACAAAGCCCATTTCCCATGATTCTCTGGTGCACTGTAGGTTTTTGTGTTAGATGTTCATAAATCCCGGATAGCTACACTTTTCCTGGCACCGTGTCGAGGGCAAACGCTGTATGTGTTTAGAGCCTGTGGAAGCAATCACTCTCTTATGTCTTTGCTGTAGTCTCCAAGGTGTCATGAAACACTTCACTGTAATCTCCCAAAGGACCTTGATGTATTTGTTGCCTTTATGTGTGTGTCTGTGTGTACGTATGTGTGTGTCTTTATGAGTGTGTGTTTCTGTGTGTGTGATGCAGAACCCCTGTCTGAGCCGACCAAAAAGATACGCTGCTTTTTCTTTTTGACCTCGCATGTACCCTTCCCTCAGGGCGAACGATCCAATCAGAGGATAAGCCTATTTCCAGACCCGCCCCCTGGGGAGACACTAAGATCCAATTGGATAAGGGTTCATTTCAGATTACAATCAACAGGGGACTAGGACGAGGGACCACACAGACAACCATCCGCCAGAAGACGAGGCAAAGACGCAACGGAAAAAATTGACTTCACCAGGATTTAGTTTACATTTAATTAATGGGTAATCAGCACCACTTCCTGGACCACACCAGGGATACAGGCTGGGTTTTATTTGTGTGTGTGTGCTTTGTTTTAGAGAGGAAAAACTGAAAAAAAAAATGACCCGTTTTTCAAATCTCACTTCCAAAATTACAAAATTGATGTTGACTTGATTTGTTGTTATTGTGCAAAGTCAAAGAAAGTGAATCAGATTCTGAAATTAAATCTTACTCTGGTCATGGGAATTGGTGAACAGTTGGGACATTTGTGAAGCCTTTTTCCTTTTGAATTTACATTTAGTTGTCAAAACGATGCCTATAGATTAAATGAGAATGTAATCGCACAGACAGTTGGTCATTAAGATTCATATGAAGAACTAGAAAGCACTTGGAAGATGCAGACCTCCACCAAGGCAGCAATCCTTGATCCAGAGCATAATTCAGATTCTTCCTGAAATGTAATCAATTGTTGCTTGTGTCATTCCTAACCTTCTCTGATAATTTCTCCCAAATCCATTAAGTATTTTTTTAGTAAAGTTGCAATTGCCATTCTTCAACATTAATACGGTGATCCAGAAATACACCCAAAACCCTGACCTTCCCTGATACCCATTTATTTCCAAATCCAATTAGTAGTTTTCAGAATAAAATTGCTGATAGACACTATACCAAAAATATCTTCTTCTTAGCTAATCTGAATAGATTCAAATAAATATCACAAAACCACTGTCCAATGTCCACCCTGTATGAGTTAAACTTGGGTACAGCTTAAATGTAGAGCCACTTCTTCTAGACTGAGAGAAGCCTTTTGCTCACAGTATAGGTGGCTCCATTAGGCAAAGGTACATGCGGATGCTTACAGCCCCAAGCATCTAGGGCCCCATAATTGAAGTTTTAAATAAATATGTTTTTGTAATTATTAAAACATAAACCTTTTCCTTTTTTTCTGTATGGTTAAGCCATATGGTTGTGGACGGACAAATCAAGAGAAATTTCAGGTAGGACATAAAAAGCGCAAAATTTGGCCCCCTACTTTAGTTTGCCTTGAGTCCCCAAACTGTTAAATCCACAGTTGACAGTAAATCAAACTAATATTTAAACATGAACAAAAAACATTGGGGAGTGACATTTAAGGCTCATTTAAAGCAGCATTTTAGCTCATCAGAACTAATTGTGTTCTACGAAGCGTCACCTTGTTGGAATTGTTTTGTTGAGGACGTTACAATCACTCATAGGACAAAATGCCTAAACGACTATATGGAACATGTCAATGTTTGCACCACCATTTTCCACTTTTTTTGCATGTACAGGAGCATTTTTTTTTTATTTCGCGAAGGGCAACGCATGTCCTTTCTTACAAATTGCAAATAAGTCATAAACACGTCTCCCCCTCCCGCTGTGCTCAGTCACATGTAGCGAATCTCAATATCTTTTTAATTGCGATGTATTAAAAGCGAAATTTGCCAGGGAAGATGGAAAATCATTTATTAAGGGAACAGCATGGCGCGTCTGCTAGCATCTCTTACATATGTTTACTGTGCATTAGTGCTGCTGGCAGTCAGGCTAAGCCCTTGTCCACTCTGAATGCTGATTTTCACCTCTGTGACACTGCGATATGTATATTGTCTAGAATTGTACTCAAAACAACCTCAGGCGTTTGAGTGGGCTGGTTACCAAAAACAGTCTCTGTGGCCATTACACTAGTAGTGATAGGAACAAAAATACAGAAGTGAATTAATTAGCCGTAGCATTAATATTGTATTGTCATGGGGATAAATATAGATTTTAATTAAAACACAGGCAATAATTATTTTTACTCCATAATATTATTAACTATTTTCAGTGGGTTTTTATTATAGGCATATGTGCAGTGACTATAAAGTTATCACAAAAGCACTTCCGAAAAAAAAAACATTTTAGATTAACAATATAATGTTTTAGTGATAGTGATGTCAAAGCTTTGCTCTAGTATGAATAAACAATGACATGTTGAAGCTTTTTTGCTACATTCTCAACACAAATTCAAGATTCTGTTGAGAAAGTAAATCTGTTTTTTGGCTGTACAATTAATAGTTCTAAGCTCTCACAGATTGCAGGCTTGGAATTCAAACAATATTATAATTAGAAGTTGTTGTTTTTTAGTATCTTTGTAAGTGGAATTTGAGTATAGCCACATTCAGACTCCATTCTGTAAGGACTTGTAAAACCTAAAAATCTAGAATTTTGGCACCAGCCAAAATGCTAACTTTATACTAATGTGTATATTAAATAAACATACAATGTGAGGTACATTCACTAATGTTTCCTAACCAGGTTATGACATTACATACATGTAGCAGAGTGGTATTTGTCAGGACCATCTACATTTGCAATATTTTGTGCCTATTGCTAATTTCTTCTTGTAAAATGTATTATGGTCTTAGGGGTCAATAAGAATCCTTTAATTGTTTAACAGTAGAAGTATGTTCTGATTTAAACATGCAAGAAAGTATCCATAGGAAGGTCTACAATTCCCTTTAGGTCTGGGGTGTCCAAACTGTGTCCCAAGCAATTTTTTGTGGCCCTCAGCCTTTCTTCTCAATTGCCTGAAATTGTGTTTTTACTTCATAATTCAACTAAATGAGAAGGATTCAATGTGTTACAAGGAATCTATCCATTTTTATGTGTGGTTGTAATATAAAGAACCTGCCAGAGAATACATGTGTCAAAAAACACATACAATTCAAGGGACATTTGGTGAAGTGAAATCGATCATAGCAGCGAGTGGCCCTCCTTGGTATTATTTATTGACAAAGTGGCCCTCAGTGAAAAAAGTTTGGGCACCACTGCTTTAGGTACCCCTGCTTTAGGTACCCCTGCTTTAGGTGTTGAGGTTGAATAAGACCAATTAACTGTAAAACCATTCAAATGCTGGGTGACACTTTATTTTACATTATCCCTTAACCACATTGTGTCTATTTAATTGGAATGTGTCCAGAAAATATATTTAAAAAAATAAAACAAACACTCCCATCATTTCTCTTTTTGACCTTTACTGACCTTTCCTGAAAACTGCTATGTCAGACCCACACATTTACAAATCAACCAACTCTCTAAAATAAGTATAAGAAGCATATATTTTATTCCTGAAAACTCTCTGGACCTGAGGTATCCTGGCTTTGAATTTTGTGTCAGCTTTTCACCTCTCTGCAGGCAACGGTCTGCTTTGTGTGTGTGCTTCCCTACTCTCTACCACCCTCAAGGTTGTGGTCTATGGCACTTTACTTTTTCTGTTATGTAAGACGTCCATGTATCTCCAACTTTGCTCAACTTTTTTTTTTTAGGTTTATGAACACTCCCCATGAAGTAAATGTCCAACCATGCTTTCACAGGTTTTACACAGTCGCTTATGCTTGGAGTCTTTCTGAGAACAAACAAATCACAAAAATCCTTGTATTTTGGACCCAAATTAGACCTGGTTTAGTCCTGCTTTTTTTAGTTTAGCACTGGTAGAGAAATGGTTTAGACCTAATTTAGTCCTGGTTATTAGTTACAATGTAGTTACATGTTATTATAGTTTGTTACACAGTATATTACATTGTACTTAATAATGTAGATACAATGTAGTTAATGGATAATGTATAATAAAGTCTTCCAACATTCAAATGGTTTTACACAGTAACCTGGTCTTATTCAATCTCAACACCTAAAGGAAATTGTAGACCCTCCTATGGTTGCTTCCTTGCATGTTTAAATCAGAACATGCTTCTACTTTTATTATTTAAAAACTTAACTTTATCTTTTGTGCCATGTTGTATATCTTTACACCAGCCCT
>JAVQKG010401650.1:0-11062 GCA_036025885.1 Hypseleotris bucephala | reverse complement strand
TTTATTTTACATTATCATTAACTACATTGTAATACAACATTAAGTACAATGTAATACACTTTAAAAACTGGAATAACATGTAACTACAAATACATAATGGTTAAGTTTAGGGTTAGGGTTAGCTACAACATTGTGCTTAATGAGGTAGATACAATGTAGTTAAGGGATAATGTAAAATACAGTGTTACCAAATATCCTATCAAACCATCTAAACTATTAACTAACTTCATACATGCTAGCCAGGTCAACATAATCGTCCTAATTTTATTTTATTTTTTAGCATAATACAACAACTGTTACTCGTCCAATGGTTGTAGTCAATTGATATGTCTTGCTCTGGCTGTATGGTTGGCACATATCGACTTTTAGGACTGCACCAGATTGCACCAAATTTGAAGCCGCTGCCTCTCTGATACTTAACCCCATGCCTAGACTAAAATGAATTCTTCTAAATGGACAGATGGAACATTTCATGGCTGCTGCACTTCCTGTGAAAAGTTGCAGTGAGTCTTTGTGAGTGTGCAGAGAAGGTCGTCAACTCCAGTCCAGATCTAGTGCCTAGTAGTGTGTGAGCGTGTGTGTGCTTGTATGTGTTAGTGTGTTTTTGTGTGTAGTGAGTGTGCATGTGTGTGGACTGTGTGTATGTGTGTGTACATTTCTCTGTTTTTGTGTGCCTGTCTGTGTGTACTTCTGTGAGTGTGTGCCTGCGTTTATGTGAGTGTATTTTTGAGTGTGTATGTGTGTAGGTCTGTGCGTTAGTGTGTCTGTGTGAGTGTGTTTTTGTGTGTGCGTATGCATTTTCTGTTTTTGTGCCTATGTTTGTGTGAGTGTGTTTTGTGTGTATGTGTGTATGTACGTTTGTGTGTTTTTGTGTGCCTGCATTTCTGTGAGTGTATGCTTGTGTGTGTACGTTTTTCTGGTTTTGTGAGCCTGCATTTGTGTGAGTGTGTTTCTGAGTGTGTATGTTTGTGTGGTTTTATGTGCCTGCATTTGTTGCGTGTGTGCTTGTGTGCGTATAATGTGTACGTGTTTCTGTGCGTTAGTGTGTGTGTGTCCATTTGTGTTTTTGTGTGAGTATGTGCTTGTGCTTGTTTTTGTGTGTATGTTTTTGTGTGTGCGTTTGTGTGAGTATTTTATGTGTGTGTGTTTTGTGTGTATCTTGTAAAAAAAAGCACCTCCCCTCACACTACCATTACCCTCCACGGGCACTTAACCCCCTTTTGCTCCAGTGAAGCTGCTCCACAATCCTCACAAGATTGATGTAGCCGGACAATGGCAGCTTCCTGTAAGTATTAAACATGACTGAGGGCGAAGAACAACTTTAGCCTAATGTTTGACACTTGCCACTACCAGGGATGGGTGATATACCCTCAGATTGTACAATTAATGCAGAAATGTTGTTTTATAGGGATAAAGTAGCAAAGAAAAGTATGGTGTCATTAAGTCCTAAAATTCTTGTATGTGGCAGTAACAGAGAGCTCTTAAAAACTAAGTGTAATGCTTTTTCCCCACAATTTTATTTATTTATTTTTTTAAATAATTGTTTTATTGTTTGAAAAGTAGCTCAGTTGACTTTCCTTTGATAGAGCGGTTAGTCTTGTCTCCTAGCAAGCAGGTTGTGGGTTAAATTCTTGGGCCAAGTCCCGGGGTGGAGTGCATGTTCCATCCCTTCCCTTTAAGAATGTGTTTAGTTTTATGTCTGTTTATGTCTCTCGCAAATATCTGGCCATTATCCAGGGTGTACCCTGCCTAAAGCCCATTGTTAGGGGAAGGGCCTGATGTTAACAGTAGCCAACTAGACAGATTCTACTATATTTTAATATTGGTTACTAAAACATTCAGTCCAACTAGCCACTTTGCTGGTCCAATTTCACATATTTTCTTTAGACCTGACTATCTGCTGCAATGAATATAAATGTCTCTGCCATTTAAAATCAAATTAATAATCATTGAAGGAAACATATTAATGGAGTCATAATTGAAAACAGTCTAAAATCATGCAAGAATACACATTAAACAACATTTAAACTGTGGCTATTAAAACTTCTAAAACAGTAGCCTGGGAGGCCACTAGGCAAAAAGTTTATGTCAAGCCTTGGTTAGTGAAATAGTTTCCCGCTACCTGCAACCCCTAATTTTGGAATAAGCAGAGTAAGATGAATGAATGTGCTAACACGTTTCTGCATTCACTCCATGCACCTGGAGTCCCCCATGCTTTGCTAATTGCTGGAAGACTATAGTTGCCATGTCTCTAATAATCTTGCCCTCCTCTTATTATGCTACAGCTCCTATTCAGTATGTGATAGTGATAATGCATTAGTCTTATAAGGCGCTTTTCTACACACTAAAAGACGCTTTACAATTTACGCTCTGTGGTGGAAACGTGGCTGCCATTCTGTGCCTACGGCCTCTCCTGACCACCACACTCAAGGTTTGACATAAAATGTTTTGCTCACTGGCTATTTAATCTAGTAAAAAATACTAGCCAATTAATTGTTTTACGAGCCAGAATTCACAGTTATTGTAACCTTTTCAATCTAATGCATTTGGCCACAGTGCATGTTTTAGTGCTTCTTTTTCACTGCATTGCTACACTCTGATTACAAGTATCACTAGCCACACTAACCTGGCAATGTATATGCAAAAACCAACTGACCAAAGTGGAGTAAAACTGCAACCAGCCAAAATGAAAATCTACCAGCATTTGCAGAGTTTTAATGTCAAGCCCTGACCACAATCAAACAGTGGTCAGGGATAGCACATTGGCAATGGCAACGTGGGTAAATGTGTCTTGCCCAGAGACACAACAACAGTACACACTCAGGCGGGGATTCGAACCCTCTGGTTGCAGGTCGAACGCTTCCTACTGCCCTCCGTGTGGTCCCTGCCTCCCAGCCCCACCTCCAGCATTGAACCCTCTTTAGGGATACCTGCTTATCTCTCCAGCTCAGCTTTCCGAAGCCGGGATTTCCCTCTTTTTTACATGTCGTAGTTAGCTCCGTGATTCATGACTACGGGGAAAAAAGAGGAGGAAAAAAACAAAACAAACGGGCGCGAGGAGGGGAGGGACAGGGCCTCAAAGACAGAGACGGATTGCACCATTTAACTGCACTGCCCTGGGGAGGCTGTGAAGGTGATCGGGAGAGACAAAGACATGTATGGAGGCGAGATAGAGAAATGTGCCGTAGAAAAGCAAGAGGGGGAAAAACAGCAATGGAGATTGGAGATACTATACTCACTGGGAGGAGTGAGGCCATATTCAAGATAAACAAGTGGAGAGCAAGCATCAGAATGGAGTGGTTGTTGGTGCCAAATGGACTGTGTAGAATATAGTCTCAAAAAGTTAAGGATATTTGACTTTTAATAAGATTTTTTAAAATGGAAAATGTTTATGTCAAAGCAATATTACATTGTATCACCCATGGCAAGTATTTAGAGGTGATTTACCTGAAAGTCAAATATTCCTGACATTTTTTTTTTTACAAACAACAATCATAGGGGTTTACAGAGAATGGTCTGAAAAAGATCAAATATCCAGTGAGCGGCAGTTTTGTGGTAAAAATGGAAGAAGTCAGGGGAAATTGGTCAGATTGCTTTGAAATGAATGAAAGGCAACATTTACAAAAAAATGCTTTTATTCATATAGAGCTTACTAAGACAAGTGAAATCCACTCGATTAATGATGGTAAGCTACCACTCTAGCCACAACTGCCCTGAGACAGACCAACAGAAAATTGTCTGCTATATTGCGCCAATGATAGTTGGCAAAGAGCAAAAGAAAATGGAGCTTCTTTACCAGTCTGCTGTGATCAGGATGGCCCGGTCAATCACAGGAGACGTGGAGCATCCTCTGAGTGAGGAGTTTGAGTTGTTGCCATCGGGGCGTCGTTATAGAATGCCTTTAGCCTCAAAGAAGGTTTATAAAGGATCTTTTATTCCTAACGCAGTCGGATTTTTAAACAAGCACAACATTGTGAATTTATGAATTGCAGCACACTGAACTGAACTTATCTTAACGTAAATGCATTGGACATTTTAAAGCTTATTTATTATGAACTATATATTGTAGTTTTGAATGATGTGAACCGAAGACAAATTTCCCCCATGGTGGACAATAAAGTCGAATCTATCTATCTATCTATCTATGGCTTCACCAACCACCACCAAACAAAATCCAATCACACTCACACTATATATAAAGGTGAGGTGGTAGTGTCTTGCCCAATGGTGACATGAACCAGATAGAATTTGGAACACCTTCTATGGGCCACTTGTGCTTCCTTCAACATGACTGCCACCCCAATCAAGGTCTGTAGAACCATTTTTGAACCCACAACTTTGAATAGCAGCAGAAGACCACACTAGGTCTCACTATAGCTACGAAGTCTACCTAGTAAAGTGGCCAATGAATTCAAAAACTACATGGTTAAAATCCATTCCAAACACACACATATACTAAACCCAAGTAGTGTAGCCCCCATTTCCTCGAATCCTCTCTCCTCACTTCATTTACAACAAGTTTTTCCTCCGGGAATACTGCACCTCTCCAAACCTCATTTCCACACTCTGCAGTCACATTCCTTTATCTCTTCCCAGTTTTTTCTGCACCCCCCATCCCCCCATTCCCTTCACTGCCATGTCCCGGGCCAATCTTCCGAAGACGACATAGAAGAAGGCAGGTCTTCACGGAATAAATGGATATTAAATTACTTATATAAGGAGTCTTGGAAAGCCGCCTGCGATTGTCAACGTCTATTTGTATCAAAGGGCAGCATGGTGTTTCGGGTCTGTGGATTTGTGAGTGCGACTGAAGGGTTAGACTTAGAGACTTTTGGGACAGTTGCGTCATCACTGGTTTTTGCCACTGGGTCAATGTTTATACTTGATGGAATAGGATTCGAAGAACAGTGGTTGAAGTGACTTAAGATTGAGAGTGATGTTTCTGGGCAAACTTTTCATTTTTGTTTTGGATTTTATTTTATTTTGATAATTTAGTCCATCACATTTATTAAAATGGTTTTCATCACCGGTTTCCGAGGATTGTTTATGGTACATTTATATTTTTGGAACAATTTTGCAGACTCAGTAATTCAAGATCACTATTTTATTTTATTTTATTTAAATTTTTATCACCTGACATTAAAATGGTCTTTTCTATAGGGGAAAATACTTTTTTTAACAACATAATATAAATGTCCAATTTCTGGCCCAGGATCCTTCATGGCACTAGGCTACTTTGCATATGGCTTATACGATGACATTAATTTTTTGTTTTTTTGTTTGTTTTTGGCTATTACGAGTTCACAATGCATTGGCTAAGCATTCAATTACGAATTAACAGTTCATATAGTACACATAACCAATGTTAAATGTATTGTACAATGACATCATGGCAACTAAGATGGAATTTCTTTAAAAGCAGTCCAAGATTTACAGTGTTACAATCAATTTCAATTAACTAAGCTGTGACATATGTGAAGGTCAATTTTATGGTCCTCACCAGGAAATTGGTCCTCTGCATTTGACCCCAGGAAATGTTCTAATCTTGAGCCAGGATCTTGGTCATTTTAGTTATTGTATTGTTTTTTCTTAGGTTACAGTTAAAAACTAAATCCTAAAACTAAGAGAAGTAGTGACAGTCAAACCTAAAATCAAGGGTATGTATAATGTCTAAGATTTCTCCATTCCCAAAGATATTAACAAACCAATTATTACTGGGAAAAATACCTTCAAACTCTCCTTTGCAGCTAATTTTAGACTCTGTTAGGTCCAGGCAATCAATATTACATCTATAAATCATGGGGAAATGTCTGTTAGCCGAGAGAGTAGCTTCGTAATGAACGTTAGATGGACCATAATATGTCTGAGTGGACTCTTTAGCGACATTAGCTTGACGATTACAAGATGGCATTTTAAACCGCGGAGTTGTGGTCAAGAGCAATGATGATTACCGTATATATATCCAAACATCTAGCCACAAAAGGCCAGCTAATCCAATGGGATGCATAATTACATGTCTCAGTATGGTGACATATTGGATTCGTTTTAATTGGTCTCAGGGGAGAAGGGATTTTTACTACAGCGCATTTGTCAAACTCAAAGCCTGTAGAGCAAAACTGGGATGAGATGAGTCCAAATGCTTTTAAATACGGCCAAGATTGTGTTGAAATTGTTTTTTGGTTTACAGGGACATTAAAAATACTATTCGATGCTGATGCAACTATTCAGAAATGATAGGGGAGGGGCAACAAACACAATATAATAGAGAAACATCAACATTTTATTTATTTATTTTATTTATTATTTATTTATTTGTTTTGTTTTAAATAGTTTGAATATGAACGGTTCAAGTTGACCAGAAAGTATTATTAATAGTTGGTCTAAGTAAAAAAAGAATAAAAAGGAGAACTGGAAAGTCAATGGTTTACAATTGCAAGACGGGTTCAGTGCCTTGGTGGACATCTGTATTATCCTAAAAGTCAAATATTACTGACATATGTAGGCTTCAAAGTTTTTAAACTGATAAAATACATGTTCAAGTTTGGACCTTAATATTTGCAGGCTGGCCTCTGTCTTGCTCCCTGTGTTGCAAAACGGTAGCATTTACTTATTATACTTACTACACTAATTGATCTATTTTATTTGATTGCTTTTAGAAGTGGCTATTTTGACATACAGTATAATAAAATAAAAATTGAATTGTGACATGAAGATAGGGCTAATCTGGGAAGACGGTTGAATCGTGATAGAGTGCATTAATTTATGCTCTGCTCTACACCATCATTTTTACTGTAACAATGTCAGTGTTCATATTATTTTACAAAGGATTATAAATAGTATTGGGTATTTTGATGATCAGTGGATTGAATGTCAAATCATAGATGTTTAATGTAGTAGACTTTGTAAGGCAGAGAATTCAAAGTCAACTAAAATTGTGATAATTGTGATATTGTATTTTTATCATATCGACCACCCCTATAGGACAGAGCATTTATCTTAGTCCATTCTTTGTGCACTGGTTTGCCACTATACTGTAACTGTCAATACCTTGGTGGATGTCAGGCTAGACTATTTTTTAGAGGAAAAAATACTAGCTTCCAGTCAAACTACTTCCATGTTCTGTCCTCTCTGTCCAGCCTGTCCCTGTTACATAATGTACAGTAGTCTTTTTATATCCACCTTATATGTGTTTTTTTCTGCATGGACGACCACACTCACTCACTCCCCAGAACATTTCCCTTCTGCTGCTCTTAACCCTTCAATTTGCACTCCTCCTACTTCACACAACCCTCTCTGTCCCACTGGCGCTGTATTGGTCCAAACATATTCAACAATGAAATAAAGAAGATAAATTAAAATGAGTTGTTTTGACTAGTATTTGACTTGAAAATCCACTTGCTCTAACTGGCTCTTGACACTATAATTGGGCTTGACTTATTTATATTATAATTATATTATATTATATTTTATTTATATATTTTTTTTTACTATTTACTATTCTTGCTATTCACAGTTTTATCATGGTTAACTGGTGCTTGAATTTTTTATTTGTGATTTTATTTGAGTGTGTTTACCAAGTTTTATAGCTGTTTGGTCAACTGAGGTTGTTTTTTTAATGTACTTTATACATATTGTATGTAGAGTATTTTGTTTCAAAGATATTTTTGGCCTTTTTGGCTTTATTTGATAGGACAGTATTTACGGGATATCAGGGAGATAAGGGGGGAGTGACATCCGGGAAACTGTTGTGAGCCATATTCGATCTCTCGAAGCCGGGACAAGCACTGTAGGCTCTGAATATGGGGCTGCACAACTGAGCAAAGCTGCAGACCCTTTACAAATAAATTTGACTTGTGGAGGTTTGCACTCTCTGAGTGCTTTCTAGCTTTAATACAAATTCTAGATATTATTATTATTATTTTTGTGATGTTATAACCCTTTTTGTCGCATTGACGCTGTATGTTCCTCTTTTGGTCCAGTCATCTTGAAGGCAGCAGCAGAAGGCAGGGATAGGTCTAATATGGTGACAGATGTGCGTGAGAGGCCAGTTTTAGTGTGACATCTGCTTGTACTGTATGGTAAATGGAGCGAACTGTTAGTCGCTGGATGCTCAGTCAGGGTCAAGAGATGAATATGATTTGAGAGGCTTCTCTATCAGTCATAATGTACTTCAAACGCCAGATGAAACTGATGATATGTAAGTGATACTACAAGACATTAAAGCAGCAGTACTTGATATTTTTACTTTCAGCAAAAATAATTGCAGGGTTAAAAGTATAGCATACCAGACATATGACATAAGACATATGGGAAAAAAGGAGATTGACCTATGGGCAGTATTTTAAGGGTTTTGTTTTAGAGCAAGCGTCACCTTTTCTTAACCAAAAATCCAAAAGACAGGAGGACTCTGATTGGTCGCTACATCCTTAATTTTTCAGGAACTAGAATCTATCAGGAATAATGTGAAAGAGCTGTTGTTTTATTTCAAATCCACCTCTTATTCAGAGCTATTTTTAGTTGAAAGACTTATCCTGTGTGGTTTGTGTGAGATTGTGACAAAATCAGAAACTGCAACTTTAAATTAAAAAATACAATTTGATACAAAATGAGAATTTATGGTAGCTAGGGGTATGCTGTTATTTGTGAACCAACCTATTTGAAAGGACTCATGTTATGATTAAATTAATGAATCAGTTTAGTTCAACATGGCTTAAACATCCAAGGAATAGATAGAATGGGGTGAGATTTTAAGCCAACAAGCTCTGCATAAGTACTGCAGCTAAAGGAACACTTCCATCATGTCCACTGAATTTGATGTACAGTAAGTGTCTTTTAGTCCAATAATGCTTATTCTGCACCTCTATAACATCCATTCTTGGGTCACCACAGCTTGTCATCTGCCAATATGCAATAACCCAGCTATTGATTTAACATACATTTTACACCAAATACCTTTCCATGTGCATGTATCTTGTTTTAAAACAAAGTTTAGGATCTATTCATTAAACAAAAGTTGGTCAAGGGGGCACGCATTAAGTATAATATTGCACAAAAATGTGTACAAAGCTGTGTACAAAGACAAAATTACAAGCCTTAGCTCAAATTTTTAAATGGCACTTATCTGATTTTGCAAATGAACTCTTCATTTATCCATGCATGGGACTGACACAAAGATTACCTTAGCGTGTGACCCTTTGTGAATCCTTTGCCTATTCTGCTCTTTCAGCAATTACATTTACTGGACTTGAATCTCCCGAGACAATGCTCTTATCATAAATGTATTGTTACTGTAAGCATGTGACCTCTTGGTTCTACACTGTCCAGACATTCATTTTATCAGCTTATTGGATATATAATATGTTTTATCAGCTTATATAGGCTGCATAATGGCTTTTATCCAATGCATTTGTGGATACATCTATATTTAATGCCACTGTCCATCTGCCCTGTACTGCAAAAAATGTAGATTTGTTTAAAATGAGTTGAATTCAGAATTTACATTTTAATCTTGATTTTAATCGTTTATTCTTCAATGAGGCACAAAATATTAGCCACAGTATGGTGTTAGTGGACATTTTGTGATGATTCAGAGGAACTAGACAAAGAACAAAAAAGGAATATCTAGATTTCTTACTGGTGTTTTTTCATATTTCAAGTCAACGGAATAAGAAAAAGCCATCCCAATAACTATGGGCCTTAGGTGGGGTACACTCTAGTCTGGACAATGGCCACTTAGTCACAGGGCTGACAGTGAGACATACACAGACAGACAACGATTCTCTCTCACATTCACTCAAGGGACAATTTGAAACCTGCCTTGCCAATTTGGGCAGTGTGAGGTACCTGGAGAGAACCCACTGTGACACAAGGAGGACATGCAGACTTTGAATGTGTTAATAGCCTACATTAAAATCTACATTTGGCTAGTGTTAACTTCGAGCCCTGAAACTATAGATATTCCTTTTTTGCAGTGATGAATCTCTCTTGCCTCTTCAGCCTCCAGTCTCCTCCAGTTAAAAACACAGTGTACCTGCGCCCTAAAAATAGCCCGTGCCAGTTAATGGTTTTATATAAGTCAGCGGGTGTGGGTTGGTGCTTCACAAATAGTTAGGCGTCCCGGGGCCAGACGGGGATAATGGTCGCTCATGACAGAGTTTGTTTTTGGAAGGTAACAAGAGCGCCTCAGACAGCAGCAGCAGAGAGCTAATTCAACACAGGAGAGGCTGCACTTTGTAACAGCTCACTACTATTAAGCAGTAATAAAGCAATAATTAAGAAGAACTGCTTTAGACTAAATGGATAGTATTAAAGCATCAGTCACGTTTTAGTAAAGCGTTAGTAAGTAGTTCATTAATTCATTCGAGATCATTTACAAAGCACTACTACATTAAGAAAATACCATGGAGTTATGAACAGTTGAAGTAATGCTTTATGAATGATTTACCAACTGATCCTTGAGGGTGGAAGAGGAGTTGTTTAAAACATGAATATTTTAAATATTACTTAAAATAGCCTTTCCTGCCCTTCACAGTAGGCTTTTAATTAGGCACACTGAAAAAAGTAATAATATTTATAAATCTGTGACTCTAAAACTATTAACCAATTATAGACTGCCCAGTGCTGTCTGTTATCAGTGGATACCCTGGTTTGTTGGTTATTGGTTTAGCCTGCGACAAAAATCAGGAAGTATTCTGGAATAAGGAAGTGTTCTGCTGTACACTTTACCTCTAGTGTTATAACTAGTTGTAAAATTGCTGAGAAAGAAAACAAAAGCAAATATCTACAAAGAAATGCAGTTTTAAAAGTCTATGAAGAGGAGAAGAGAGGAAGTAGACAAGAATTAAACTAAAGTAATTCTTTATGGATATCTAGAGATGCTAATGCCAATAGCGATCTACAAAATAACAGTGCTTTTTGGGTGCTAATATTTACTCTAATGATCATCATCATCGGCGGTCACTCGAATCGAGTATGACTGTCCTCAGTAGGGTTGTCTATTTGTGGATCCTGAGGTGGCTGTAGAGACCGATCCGGGACCCACATATTTTGGTGCAGTGTGGGC
>JAVQKG010401531.1:0-12186 GCA_036025885.1 Hypseleotris bucephala | reverse complement strand
TGGTGGATTTAGTTGTAGAATTGTTGTAGAATAAAGTTTTTATGAGCACAATTCTGTTCTTTTTTTTTCACGTTTCCAATGGTGTATGTTTGTGGGGGTGGAGGTGATTATGGTGATTTTTGCCAAAATCCACAGGCAGCTGTGATTATTCATCTGGATTTGCTTTGTAATAGAAAAGCTTATCTGCTCGAGTTCAATTCATGTCTGTGCAGGTTCCCTTTGTCCTATTAATCTGCCTACTCACATCGTACCCACATACTTTTATTTTTATTTATTTTATTTGACAGGGACCATGTACATCAACATTAATCACAAAAGAAAATATGTCTAGTACCAGATTATAGCTCTCAGAACTAGTTTCCAAATAACCCAAATAATAAAGGCCTTTTAGACTGTCCACAGGATTTGATTTTGAGTTTGCATGTCTCCCCCTCTGTTACATGCATGTGTTAGGAGTATTGGTAAATAAATATATATTTGCCTTTATGAATGAATGTGGGAATGGTCGTCTCACTGTGAATGTCTTTGTGTCATGCTTTGTTTCTAACTGTGCATCGTCCAGTGGGACATAGACTCAAGTACCCAAAACCTCTAACAGGAATAAGCTGATGAAAATTAATTAATATTCTACTACAGAATGTTTATGGTGCACTTGAAGCCACTACACTACAAACAGTTGCAGTCTTTTAAGCAGACCAGCCTTGGCTTGTTACCCCATTTTATGGGTATTTGCAGAAGCTCTGGTTACATATTATCGGCAGGCGGAACTACAGACACATCGCTATTCAATTGAAGACCCACTTTTAATGTTGAGATTAATTAACAGCATGCTAATGTGGTCAGGAGTTAATGCTTTGTGTTACGTGGGAATGTAATTGATTCTAATGTCCTGATCAAGTGAATTTTCAGAGCAGATTAGGAAAAAAACCTGCTGCACAATCCGTTTTGTAGTGATCCATCTTTGTTAACCATTTAATGGAGCAGACTAAATTGTTCTATATAGGTCTCTGCGGACATGCTAAGCATCATGTCTTATCCATGCTTCTATGCTAGCATATCAGTGCTCAGGGGCAATGGGTAATTGCACAAAACACTATAATAAGGTAAACTGAATTACCCCGACTAAAATGAATGAAGGGGGCAGCCATGTCACCTAGACCACTAAATCAATCAGCCAAATATAACTAAGTGATATAAAAATATATAAGTGTTGATTAGGGAAAAAATAAATTGTACTTTTTTTCCACACTAAGTGAAGTTCTTGGAAAGAAGTTTAGGGGCTGAGGTGGGATGAATATAGATGCTTGACCTTTGAGATCTGGACAGTAAGAGCCTATATCCAGATGTCTGTTTGCGTTTAGGAGGTTGTGGCATTGCCTCCTACCATGAGAAACAAACACTAATTGCCCAGTGGCTTGGGGTTGAAGATGTGCAGCTGGGGACAAGCAGCTAAAAATAGCTCAGCTTGTTCCCATGAGTGTCGGGCACACAGGACCAGAGCATTAGTATTCAACATTGAAACATGGCATAGACAAAAAAGGTTAGCTCCTTGCCATGGTCACAAATGTCAGAGTGCAACACACAGCATCACCAAAGCAGAGGCTTGTTGAGCTGTGAGACGCACCTCAGGCCCTGCTCCACGTGGACCACTCTACTTGCATTGAAATGTCACATGGAAACATCCCAGCCCGTGTCATGACATCCTGTGTTTTGTTTGTAGCTCAGCAGTGTTTGAAGTTTGAAGCTTTTACTTCCATGCTGAGAGGGCCTTCCACGCTTGAGTCGAGTTACAGCTCCCTCTCTATGACACAAAAGCAGCATCTGGTTCCACCTGACTGGAGTTATGAATAATTTAAGAGAAGGAATTATTATTTCCAGCCAGCTCCACTAGCTTGGCAATAACAAGCAGTTTAGGTGGCGTTATCAAGGTTGCTTGCTAAGCGCTTGAGCATGGAGTGAGGATGTTATTTTAGCTCAGTAAACGAGTGTGGGTTTGTAAGTACTTGGTTAAACACTACGCTTACTTCTCATTAAGGAGGTGACATGTCTGAGTAAATAAACACATATGCAGCATGATCAAGATAATAAAATTATCCACAGGCCACTTGACATCTAGGTTTTGTTGATAAAAATATTCTCAGCGTTTTTATGGATTTTATGATTGTGGCAATGTGTGTAACAAGTGTGTTACTGTTATCATGCAGTACATATTATTGTTAAAACAAACAAAGATCAATAATAAGAGAACACACTCAGCCGTGGTAATGTTTATATCTCTGTTTGGACAAAGCACTAGCTGACAAATATAAAAATAAATGGATGACAGAAATTATTGTTTAAATCCTTATCTATAAATTGTTTAAATAATTATATTTTATTTTCTTGCAGGTAAGAAATGAAGTTCTTTCCCTGCAAATACCACGTGGACAACATTTGGACAACTATCATCTTTTAGAGGACTACGGACCTATTACAGACCCTTTGAGCCATCACAAACTGAAGCAGAAGTTACTGGTGAGTTTTATGTGTGGAAAAAGAGATAAATGGTTGTTGATGCTGCACTAAGCATGCACTATTAGACACACTTGAAGATAGCTTTGGAGGCATTTGCTTTAAGCACTTGTTTGGCTTTCATGTTTTTGCCTTTTGCTTTTGACTGTGGACTTGTGGAGCGTGAATTATTTTTTCCTCCAGTTGCTCATTCAATTCTAAAATGAGAAAATGAGCAATGCTCGCTGTTGCCCTCTCTAGAGTGGTCATCAAGATTAATTGAGGTCAATATGACATTGTATGATTTTGGCTTGCACACTACATTTCTAGAACGTAAATATGATTCCAGTTAATAATAAGTAATAATGCAGATTTGAACAATTACATCACAACCATTAAATAATACATTAATATTAGAAATTTCTCTTGTAGTGCTGTTAGTAAATATAGGCTCGTACGTAAAGCATCATGTCTTATCTTACTCCAGCTTTGTCTCGGCTGGGATCTCATGGTGAATGCTGCTTGTAATTCCCCTGGCTTCCCCTGATGTTGGTGGTTCAATATGAATGAGCCGCATTGATTAGACCTCAGTGTGAAGCTGTGTGGAGATGAGTAGTGGTTGTTTGTGTATGTTGGAGGGACGGGTACTGTTTTGCCTCCCGTGTTCAGCACTTACCACACTGTTGTTTCTTACAACATGACATTAAGGGTGACTTCTTAATAGGTTGTATTAATAGTAGCCGATACAGTGCGATTATCATATTACATTGACAGGAAAACTGTAGTTACATAAGATACTGATTATGCTGAGGGGTCTCATTGATGCGTTTAACCTTCTGCGTTCAGACACTGTTCCAATAAGAGAGGAAAATGTGTGGTTACAATTTCTGTCGTGAGCACTAAGCATCCAATTGCTTTACAATTTTATTCATATATATATATATATATATATATATATATTTTATGTTAGCTTAAAATGTTAAATTATGTGTGTCAGATTTCACAGTTGTTTGTATTTTAATTGATTCACGATATATACTTAGTATCGATACTTCCGCTAAGTATCTATACTTTTGTAATGTCATTGTGCATAATTAACGAGCTACAGCCATACTGATGGCAGAGCTATTGACACTTGTTGGGCTGCAGTTCCAAGGCTGGCCACTAGTGGCACTGTAGGTGGTTGTAGATTTTATATATATTTATATTGCGTTTGTGCCTCTATTAGACCAGGTGGGTATTTTGCTGTGGACTGAAGGCAAATATAATTGTAGAATTGTAGGCTACTTATTGACCTTAGTGGGGAAAAGTTATTCCATATTCCAGAGCCTAAGTTATGACCTAGACTAGATGTGTGGAAATAATGTTCTGATGGTTGTAAATAATAATTTATATTTGCTTGGTAATGCTAAATAGTAATGGCTTAGATCTTGGGGCATAAAATAACCTTCTTTTAAAGTTAAGGAGAAGAAAATATTGCAATAACCTATATTATCGAATCGCAATATGAATCAAATCGCAATACGTATCAAATCGCAATACGAATCGAATCGCCACCCAAGTATTGTGAATCGAAATTGTATCGTGACAAAAGCGAATCATTACAGCCCTAGTAGTTTATTCGTTTGTTCTATAAACGTACGTATATGCTAATCTGTCAACCCACTTGAGTCAGACTGTATACACCAATTACAGGATGTAACTCCTAAACCTTCCCCTGTCTCACACTTGAGAGCGTGACCTTCTTGTGCTGAAGTGTGCCAGCTGAAATCTATAGGGGTGCGAGGTTAGCAATACACACTGTGATTGCTTGCTAATGAGAGTGGTGTGAGCTTTATTTTTAAACTCTCCTTCTTGTGACAGGGCTACTTGATAATTACCTTGTCATCATTTGTTATAAGGATAAACACTTACTTTCAAATGGACCACTCTATATTTCAAATGTATTGTGTGTAATGATAACTCAAAGCTATTTCCTGATTCTTGACCCTCATCATGATGGTAGAATTTACATTCTCAGTCACAGTGTAGGATAAAACCACAGATAATCAAATCAAGTATAATTATAGTAAAAAAAAAAATTGTCAACTGCTTTTAAAAACTTTTTTTGGGTGCTCAGAGACAAATAGGCTGGACGGAACAAGGTTTTCTGAGGGTGTGGGCAGATGTATTTTACAAGACATTAAAGCATCAATAAGTCAAGTACTTGTGCGGCGCGGTTTCTGTAAAAATTAGTCAAGGTTTTTTCAAGTACTGGCATGGCACGCACAACTAAACATACCAAAAATACTAAAACTAACCAATAAACATAAAAAAAATAGCTTTATTAATACATTGTTTCTGACAGACAGAAAAATATCGACCATAATGTGTACGGGTATTTTCTCTCATCTTTACCTGTTTCCTTGCCCCATCTTTGTTAGCTGCAGGAGTTAACTTCAGAGGTACTGTATATTGGTAGACTCACCAGTCAAAAAAGGAATCCAGAGCATCCGTCAAAGCTTAGTCAGAGCAAGTGTTTGAGCAATTTTCTCCCACCTTCTTGTACAGCGGCGTGAGTTGCATGCATAGATTAAAGTGGGGAAGATACTTATTTACAACCTTATGCAGTAAAATGATATGTGACGGTTTGACAAGCCAGTTTTTTCTGTGCGTCAGCAGCAGACTGTTTTATGTCTATATATTCATTGTTTTTCTCCGTGTGCTGTTGTGTAGGCCTCCAGAATGTTAATAAGACTGTGACCCATTGCCCATCTGTCTCTGGGGGTGTCTCACTGTCACAGCTGTGATAGCAAAACAACAAGACCAATTAGGGATGTGAGCATTTCAATCTGAATTTAACTTCTGTCTTGTGGTGATATATGACTAACTAAGAGCCTACAGCTACAGATTTTTGAAAGTTGAATGACTCACCAGTGCAAGATTATCATAAAAATGCAATGGGTTACATAGATCAGCAAATCAGAGAAGTTGTGTTAATGTTCAACTGGATGCCTCCCACTTCATTTTGCAGAAACTTTCCAATTTGCTTTAAGCTTTCAGGCAGAGCATAAACATAAATCCAATTGAAAGCTATAAATATGTTGCCTGCTTTGAGACAACAACTTTAAATATCAATTTTTTTAGACACCTAGAAAATGTTTTTGCCAGGGTTAAAGACATGCTTTAAGAGCTTTGAAACACGCATTTTGGTGTATTTTCATCACTTGTGAAGTGAAGATCTAGATCCAGTGATTTATCCACCACAATGTTTCTTCAAAAGCTGATGTCAGAGTAGTAGAAAGATAACTGCAGTCACCTTTAAACATCATTGCTCATATTTTGATGTGGGGGGCCCCTCGGCTGGGGGCCACTGCATGTTTGAGTCATTTGAAAATGGAATTATGTCTGTGTGGTGCCTCCACTACAGGCCTCCACTGATCTTTTAATTCAATTACCCCCCCTTATTAACGCTCAGATGCTGCTGCTGACCCGGGAGTACACACAACAGCACTCTGATTCACCGTTGTGACCATGATTCAAGTTGTGATACATTTTTTAATTTGTATATTAATATACTGAGACTAGAAACAGGGGCTGTATAATAAACTTTGCCTGAACAGAATACCTGTGGACAATGACATTCTCACAACTCAAGCCAGTCTGACCACACTTCACTGACCTGTGATATCAGTTGGGCTCTTCAATATGCAATAACAAAATTGAATTGTGAAATTATGACACTCTACTCAATTGGGAAGATTATTGATTTGTGATACAGTGCAATGATTTATGCTCTTCACTTCAGTCATTTTTACTGCAACAATACCAGTGTTAATTAAGTTTATATGTTCAACATTGTATTAGAGGTACATTGAATTTGTTGTAAAATTGTTTTATGAATCAGTAGTAGTTTTATGTTTAGGACAAAAATACAAAGTTAACTAAAATCATGATAAAATTAAAATCAGAATCTTGATCTTAATAAAATTGTGGTATTATCTTTTTTACCATCGCCCACCTCTAGTGTCAGAATGGGATTTCTTCCTCACAGTCACTCACTGGATATTTCCTTTTTTTGGAACCATTTACACTCTAAGTAATCCAAATGCAATGAATAGTTTAATCTTAAGATGACACAACACACCATATAAAACACCACAACAATCTGGTTTTGGTATTATAAAGTATTTGAAATCATGCACCAATCTGACATCATGGCCTTTATCACTATATAGTGCATGCACATTATTCATTTGAAATTAGTTAACTATTTGTTCTCAAGCAGGGCCTGAAATTCTTATAACTCCAGTAGTGCAGCAATAATGTTATTTCATACATATATATACAATAGGTGCTTGATTGCTGAATATCGACTAAGAGAAAAATGACACACTGATGAAGATTTTAAATTCAGTCAAGCTGTTAAATAAATCCTGTCTAGGCTTTGGAGGGATTAGTAAACAGTAAGAATATTTTTTTGGATTTCTTCCCTTACATTTGGCTATTGTCTACACCCTCTGACTGAGCTATCCCAGAAATGTGTGGCAGTTTATAGTGACGTGTTTGTGTTTCTGACTGAGATATGACCATTGAGTGTAAACTGTTGGTATTGGAATAGGTCCATGTGCTTCTCAGCCCTAACAGGTTTGCACAGAACTGGTGGGATACACAGAGGCTGTTTGATGCCAGTGTGAAAATAGACAGCAATCATGCATGCCAATATGCAGACACACCAGGCTTATAGCTTCCTTTACCACCTCAATTGGCTTACAATGCTGGAATAAAGCTTTGTCAAAGAACCACAAAGAAGCCCGAGAACTGACAGTTCACTGAGGTCAGATGTAAAACCTCATATACAGCCTGGACATTACAGTGTCATGAAAGTAATAGTACCACTCTTGATATCTTATGTTACATTGTCATAGTGTTTTTAACTTAAATATTTTATATCCCCCAGCACTTTTGAATATCAAAGAAACTACAAAATGTAGTATTTCAGTAATATTTTATTTTAGTTTTTAAGGAAAAACATTATCCAAACCTATCTGGCCTGGTAATTGTCCCCCTTGAAAACAACAAACTTTTAACCACATTTGTTGGAAATCCGAGTAAAGGATAAAGTTTACAAAGCCATTTCTAAGGCTTTGTAACTCAAGTGAACCACAGTGAGAACCTTTATCCACAAATAGAGAAAAGGTGGAACTGCAAAATGACTGTTCTGTATTCCCTTGATTCACCACAAACTTCACTAATAAACTCAATTCTGTTGAAGGTTTTCTCTGGCTTGGGTTAAACTTGAACTTATAGGTCCCTCTATGAAATCTTCAGATGTTATTATCAGTGCTTTTTGTTTTCAAATGTGCCGGGTAAGTAATTGTTATCTAATGTAATATACAGCTGTTAACTTAAACTTCACTCCTTGCTCTGTTAACCTGCCTGAATGCATTTGTCTTGCAATTAGGTAAAATTATTGCATGACCATATTCAGGAATTCACAGCTAAATTTGAGCTTATTAAAATATCTGTCAGCTCGAGGCCCTTATTGTCTCCTGGCAGGATGAATGTTCCCTGTGAATAATGTAACTGGTTTTAACAAGATCATAAAGTGTGCAAGCAACTTTCATAAGCTCTATTAGCGAAGTGACAGATTCATGTGTCAGTTTTGATCGGCAGTGCTTGATCTCTGAAATAGCCACAGTTTTTTTTTTTATCATGGTTCAAAGTATGAGATTTGGTGTTTAGCTAAGCTTATTGCTGTCTCACCCCTTGAAATAGAGGTTAGTCTTGACAACTTGGATTGGTCTTCTGGTAACTGATAGTGCTCCGGTGAACACTCCCCTTCTCCTCTGCCTCATCTATAATGCATACGTGTTACACAGGGCTAAACCATAACGGATCAACCTTTTAAGGTGTGGCTAAACTAAGCCACTGTTTCTACACTGGTATTTCTGGGGCAGGGTCAGGGTTGCGGGAATGCTTTGGAGCCGGTTTACTCGAGCATGTTCTAACTTAGCCATTCAGGCCTTGATGTGTGTGTTGGTGTTGTGACCTTCAAGGGGATTCAAATATGTAACAGCCATGCATTGATTTTTTACTGGTCACTGATATTTATGTCGGTGCATATAAATGGATACCTACTATGTATGTCTCTCTGTATATCTGCTACTAAAATGATTGTCATGTCTATTGCCTGGAAACATAGCCCCAATTGGCATTTTAAGCTGGAATCAAGGATGTTCTTCTTCCTATAGTATATATGGTAGTTATTTGCAGATGAACAAAGTATTTTAAGATGGAATAATTAATTTAGTCTTGGTTAAGGGAATGTATATCAAACCATGGAATTTGCTTTGGGGCAACTCTTATTTTTATATTTATTATCATTGTTTACTGCATGTGACCCATATAGATAGTATCTGTGCAGCCTGTTTCATGGATTACCGGAAGGCCTATGAGTTATTAACATCAAGAACCTTATCATAATGTAGGCTGTAAAATACTGTCATTTTAAACAAATATCTATCTGAAAAGGATGCTTTTTAAAGTGAGCAGTCGACATCAGCAGCTGCTTGTTGGAATTGTAGGTGGCGATTGTGCTCAGTCTTGTGGCCCTTAATTACACCCATGACTGTGTAAAATTAAAGGCCAACAATGGCTGCTGGCGTTTCTTATGCCAGTCCAAAAGCTGACTGATAAGCTGACAACTTCAGTGTCAGATGGCCTGAATGAGCTGTTATCGTATCCTGTTAGAACAACATTGTGGTCTAAATATCTTACTTGTGATTGTACTTTTTATGCAGGGTTGTATGTGCCATTGTTACCGACACCAGGAGGTAACGTGATGGGTCCATTGGTGTGGGTGCGTGTGTGTGCCGGTGCGATTATGCAAAAATTACTGCATGGATTTGGATGAAACTTTCAGGGAAGGTCTGGAGTGACACAAGGAAGAAGTGGTTAGATGTTGGGAGTGATTGGTATTACGGTTTGGATGTAGGAACTTTCAGGCTTGTTCTGTCAGAGAGCATCACCTCCACCCCTCCCCCATTGTAAAGTCTGACACTGGCCCCCTGCTGAGTAGAGTGCAAGCTCAAAAATGTCACTTGTCAGGCTGAACCTCACTCACCTACACTACTGCTGCATTACAGACCTCCACCACATGTAAGTATGTGGTTAATACACATTGTCAGCTGTGAATGTTTAATGCTATTAAAACTTCCAATTAACCCTTTCCTGTATTTTCTGCAATAAATCTTGTACTTTACTAATAATTTACACAGACAAACATAAACATAACTACTATTTGATATAATCTCATTGACGTTTACATAAGGTAATTCCACAAAACCATTTACATGTGCATATTTTTTTTTGTCAAAAGAGAAAAATTGTTGGAGTGAAATTATTGTACGTATTTTTAGACTATATATTTTTGACTGTGTTCTTTTATCGGTCGTCACCCAGAATTGATATATTTATATAGGAAAAACACGAGTCGCTGATATTATGGAATCAGGAAGATGTCTGCGTCCACAGCCGCGTCCACAGTTCCTAGCCGTTAATGCGATAACTCAAAAACTAAATGCCGGATCACTTTCAAACTTTGCACACATATAACAATAACTCAAAGTTTTTGCCTCATCTTCTTCAAACATTAACATATGATGAAGACGCTGAACTAGATTGACTTTGGTACTTCTGTGATGAATAATAATAAATTAATTAACTAATTAATGATTTGGAGCACTTTATTAGAGCCATTAGTCCTGGTGAAGATAAACCAAATCTCATGAATTTTGGCGAAGTGATCCGGGATAGTGTATATTTAATGGACATGTGCAAGTTATCACGGTCGAATAAAGAATGCCTCAATAGCGCCCCCATGTTTTTCACCCCTATGGACCTCTGGATACACTTACTTTGTCAGAGAACAATGAAACTTTCACCGATATACGCTTTGCTGTCGGGTACCTCAGCATGGGCCTAGTTTCTTGTATTTTACGTTCGTATTCTAGTCAGAGGGCTTTTATATACTTTTTTTGCTAACAAATTAAAATGTATTTTACCTGTACTATCTCTTAGTGTCAGTCCTGGCAAAAAAACTGGCAACCATCCACTGCACTCCAACCTGCTCCTACCCAGAAAGCAGTAGGTGATACTTAGTAGATGAGCTCTTTAACTTAATGCCTCTTTGCTGCAGTTGAGATATTGTCTGGTGCAAGGATTTGTTTTTAGTGGGTACTCTAGTGTGAGAAGTGAATGATCCTGACAGAGCGACTTGGTTGACTTGATTTTCACCACAAACGGCTTGTTTTTGCACCATTTAGCTCAATTGTTTCCCTCAATTTCCCTTTTCCGTGTCTTTTTTCAGTTGATGTCTTGGGTCTTACACACATGAAAGATTAACAGTCAAAATAATTTGACAATAACTCCTATTGGTGCAATGGTTCCCAACTGACCATTTTACATCACACTTGTTAAGCTTGATGTTATTAAGTTGTCAGTTGACTGGTTTCAGGTCAGCTAGCTCAACAGACTATGGGGTGGCAGTGGCGCAGTGGGTAAGCGCTCGCCCTGCAACTGAAGGGTCGCCGGTTGTGGTGTCCCTGGGCAAGACACTTAACCCACCTTGCCTGTGAATGAATGTGTTAGTGTGACTGTGGTTGTCAGGGGGGTCCGCAGCAACGCCTCCGCCACCGAGTATGACTGGAAGTGAATGAATAATGCTTGAAATTGTAAAGCGTATTTGAGTGTCTAGAAAAGCGCTATATAAGACTAAGGCATTATTCATTATTATGACTACTGCTAAAATGTATTTTCTTTTAAAAAAAAAGGTCTCTATGGTCTCTATCAAGCATATCTAGATCATAATCATAATAATTCAGTTGCACTTTATTGAAACCCTATTGTTAGTGTAAGCGGTTAGGTTAGGTAATTAATGAATCATTAAAGTATGATGACCTGCTATAGCCCTCTAAATTAATGGGCGACAATGATCAAAACAAACAAACTCTTCTCGGCTACATGAACAGACCTAACCACCTAAGTATAGCTAATATAAAGATTATATTTACTGCTTGAAATCCAATCACTTAGACTGTGTGCTGCTGCGTTATGGAGCGACTGTATCCCTGGCAGCGTGCAGTAATTTAATCATCAGGCTTGGATAGCCCCACGGACTTCAGGTGAACTTTCTAGATCAGGTTGCGCTCTTAGGCAGTGGTTTCAGAGTTCTTCGTAAAGTCGTTGGTAGGACACAGTTTTGACAGACTTCTGGAAGCTGGCTGTTTGTCATCGTCAGCCGTTTGTCTGGATATGAGGGAACTAGTCTTTCAGAGCTGCACTGTCTCTGTGTGGGAGAAGGTAAGGTCAAAGGGTTTGGCTGGTGGATGTAAGGCATACAAAACTGGTTTAAGTAAGTACAATGTAAAATAGGTCACTGTTCTGTTAGTAAGGGTAGTAGCAATCTTTCATAGTTTTTCCACTGATTGCAATGGACTTTGACAACCTTGTTCTGTCTGTCTATCTACAGTATCTTGTTTGCATCTATAGTATCCTGTCATTTACTGCTTTTAGCATTTTTGCTCCATTATAGAAGAAGCTGAGAATAGGTATGCAAATTCTGTGTGTGAGTAAGTATGATGGATGACTGTAAGAATGCAACAATAGGAACTCTACTCTAGCACAAACAACAAGAAAGTACGACATCACACATAG
>JAVQKG010401518.1:0-10800 GCA_036025885.1 Hypseleotris bucephala | reverse complement strand
TGAGCCAGGATCTTGGTCAGGACCTAGACCCTTCTCCAGATCTGAGCCAGGATCTTGGTCAGGACCTAGACCCTTCACGATTTTATGAAGACACAGATAGACAAAAAATACAAGTAAACTAAAATTGTAATAATATCAAAATGATTGTGGCTAAAAATTTAGATCAATTTAGTTCATTTTACCACCATCACCCGGCCCCAGTGTCAGCCGCCCGGCCCCAGTGTCAGCCGCCCGGCCACTGTGTCAGCCACCCGGCCCCAGTGTCAGCCACCCGGCCCCAGTGTCAGCCATTACAAAATGACAGTAGCTAAATTCAACTCTATAAAAAATACACAGATGCATATTTTCCATTTCTTTTTGGTCTCCTTTATTTAATGTTTACTTTTCTCTCCAACATAACATCTTTATTATACATTTAGTAAAACAAAATATATCCAGAATATTGCGATTAGTTCTCTTTACATTTATGAACTAACTTCATAAATGTAAAGAGAACTTAATTAAACATATGGTACTAAACCTAATATTTGTCATACATTCAAAATCTCCCAGAATGGAATAGACTGGAGGCAAAAACCGTGTGTACATTAAATAAACATACAATGTGAGGTACATTAACTAATGTTTTCTAACCATCTTTGACATTAAGTGGTTGTCATTTGTTGAAATTGCAATATTTTGTGGCTATTGCTAATTTTCCATTAAAAATGTAATATGGTCTTGCTTCTGGTTACCGCCATTCCAGAATTTAGAAGATACTGTTTACAAACCTCGAAAAGGTCTATATAATTGACAATAATTATTAAATGATCAAACTATGAGCCATATGTTGGGTACACCCTGGAGAGTGGCCAGTCAGAGTTTAACAAATGCTTTTTTTTGAGGAAGTCAGCTTGAGAAACTGGAGAGAACCCATGGTAAAACGGGAAGGAGATATCTACAGTATGCAGACTTTATTCAGAGATGTTTTAGCTGGCCTGAGGATTGAACCCACAACCCCCATTTAGCCCCTTTGTCATAACTTGCATGTTGGCGTGGTGCTATGTAAATTATAAAATGCCAAAAACTTTCTAACAGTTATTAACAATTTTATCCTCCAATGTGCCAAACTAAACTCTCACAGACCACTACATTAACTGACATGTGTGCATTTAAAACTTCCTATTTCAATATAAGATTCTCCAGTTGTAGTGCCATCTACATTTCTCTTGGTTACCTTGACTGAGGACCTTGTGTATCCCTGCACAGAGTCAGATCCATCAGTGATCAAAGGATGGCTCTTCCAGCTTGTAGTGATCACAAGGACGACGAGCTGTGTGTTCAATGTTAAAGTTGTGATGAATGACACAGGTCCATGAGTGTTTTTGACGGCCCGTCCGAACATCTGCGTCTAGTTATGTTGGATGCGTGTATATTTGAAAACTTGGATCAGTTTGACAGACAGCTGCTGGGGCCATGTCTGTTCTTCATCTACAGCGAAGTGACATGCAGCAAAACTCATGGACTTTAGGACGTAACCCTTGTTTGAGATTGATTGAGTTGACTGTGTGCGGCCTTTCGCAGGGCTCGTATCTGAAATGCAAAGTCGTAAATCGAGCGTGACACTATTATGGCTGATGGGATTATTGGTTTCAGATGTTAGCACAACTATTAGAGAGTGTTTGTGGTGATTAGCTATAGAGATGGATCAGTGTCAGTTCCATGATAATAGCAAATGAGAGGTAATATATTAGCAATTCAATCCACTTTCATTATGTTAAATATTTTCACAATATTGCAACTCCTGATTATGTATTCAGTAAGTTATTACACTAAGCACTGTTGTATTAGAAATTTGAAGATTGTAGAATATTTAACTGGAGAAATCCAATCCAGCCATAAGATGTCACAAGCCAGTGTATTCTATGTGTCAGTACCAAGCCTGAATAAATTGGGAGGGTTGGGTCATGGGCATCTGGTGTAAAAATGTGGCAAATTAATACACAAATAAGAACAGCAAAAAAAAGCAAAAATAGATCCATGCTACATCTGACTGTGCTATAGCTTTTATCAATACAAAATTATACTCACTTACTGCAGGATTACAAAGGCTAAGGCCAAGTCAAAAAGTGCCTCATTTGCCGAGATGCAGTGACGATAAACAGTGCTTTTATGTCGTAATGTTAATCCACTGTTACAGCCTGTGGGGTTTATCAAAGGGGCCAAAATAGACTTAACAACATCAGAAATAGCTTTGAGCAATTATGAGAGCTGCTAAATGAGCATTTGCATAAGCCTTACATATACTGGGGAAAAGCAGGTCTGTCGCACTTAAAAACACTGCTTTAGTGATTGTGCAAAGACTGGGCAAATGGAAGGGTGGGTAGTTATCCATATGGTTCTGTAGTAATTATAGGCAGGATATGCTTAAAGGGAACAGAGAGCCAAACCTTGTAAAAATTTTACATTCCATATTTACTTACAAAAGGACATTTAGTGCCTACAAAAAAGTGGCTTCAACTCGATTGTTTAAGATTTGGCAAAAGATTGTCTATTCAGTGGCTTTGACTTTTTGACAATATTTTAATAGTGCATAGTTAACAATTACCAGACTTTAAACTTTTCTTCATGCACTTATTTCTGGGTGTAGCAAGACTGCAGTCTATCCCAACAACTATGGGCCTAAGGCAGGTTAGATATACCCTGGACAAGAAGCTTCCATTCTCCCAAAATGGGCAATGAGACCAAACATTATGGACTGAACACAGAGAATTCCACATTGTGAGAGTAAATACAAAAATACCTATCCCCCATGCGTTAAATACCACACTAACGTTTTCCCCACATTGTTCTATGATTCAAATGCTAAATACATAATATGCATTCAAACATTTATAATCTAACTCAAATAGGAGACATTTTAAGGGAGGTACAGCAGCAGCGTTGTTGGGGGAGTGAGGGAAGAAGGAAGCAGGCAGAGGGCCTGAGCGAAGGGTAGGTTAAGTACAAATTTGGAACCACACAAGCCAACCGCACGCTGAAAGACTATAATTTGGATTTTCCCAAAATAGCCGGTAAACGAGGGGAGAGAGGAGGGACAGGACAACATAAACTTTTTAGCAGCACGCAACACGCACAACAACAACACACTCCGCTGGACAGGCACATCATGTCGCCCACTTAAAGCACATATTACAGGCATTAGCGTTAGCATGTTGTGTGTGTATGTGACTGGATGGACACGCCCACTTGGTCAATGAGGCACTCTGTAAATATAGTCGTGATTCAGGGTGTGTGAAGATTGAATGGTTCCTAAAATGTACTTTTACTTTATAAGCGAAGATCACTTTTTAAGAAAATTTACTTCTAAATGTACTTTCTATAATTTTTTTTAAACAATGAAAAATAGATCAGTGAAAAAATAGCTATGCATTGTTAAGCTAATGTGAGTAGAATTGAACTGAAAAGAAAAAGAAAGATATGCATTCATTTTCTTTCGGAAATTCCTGTCAGGGGTCACAGGTGGCTGGAACCTATTCCAAAAACTATATAGGCCTGAGGCGGAGTACATTTTGGACAATGGCCAACATTTACAATCATTCACTCTTACATTGATTCTCTAGATTCAAAGTTTAAACTATCCCATATACAGTACTTTAATAGGCTGTAAGTTTAAGCACCGCAATCTAAGGAAAAGCTGCTTATTTTATAAGTGAAGTTGTCATTCGGAAAATGATCATTACAGAAATTTAAAGAATATTTCCAGCAAAGGTACAATGGCAGAAAGTTGCAAATGTTGTGTCTGTCTAGTATTCAATAAATATAGGCGAACACACATTGATCTATTTACAAACTTTGTTAAATTAGGAAACGCTAAATTAAACTTCTACTTGTTATCTCTACATGAGTTCACAGGTTGGCCATAAACCTTCTAAAAATGTTTAATTTTAGCCGGTTGTACGTATAGACACACATTCATTTTTTAAATGAGTCACCAGTTTGAATCTATATTTGTTTCTGTCTAGGCGTCCTCTCCTCCCATACACTCACTTGTTCCTGTAGACTCCCCTGCTGCTGGTGTTTGCTAAAGTGGGCGTTTCATCCAGACACTGACTCCATGTATCTATCCTTTGTTTGAGCTACTGCACTTCCAGCCCCCTCCACCATTTATCATGTCTTGTAACTTCATACCAAAATAGCATCTTCTTGACACTTTGTTGCCTATTTTTAGATGATGAATTTCTCCGGATAGACTAATGGACTTCTGCACAGACAAGTCGAATCAAAGAGTTCATTAAGTCCTTGGGGGTAATCTGCTGTGAAATCTTCCTAGACTCAGATCCTGTATTTCTGGGGAGAAAGATTGAAAGGCGACTGGATCATTGACCGCATGGAGTGTCCAGCTGCCTCATCCCAACAGGCTTAACACATGACTTCCTGCTGGATTTGGCCGGATACAGAATTGTAGGAGAATTTAGAAGTGTTGTCAGAGCAACTAAGGATGGGACAAATTGACTTCAACCTCCTGCTTCCACTTTGCTGATTATAAGCTGGGGAAGTCTATGGCTAGGACTAAACTAAAACCAAAACAATTGTCATTCATAACTAAACCAGGGCTAAAAAAATGTTAAGTAGGTTTCGCTTAAAATTGCAAATGCTATCGAACAAAAACATACCTCTTTGGTGTAGGTAACTAGCACCAGGTTTGAACAAAAAACTCAGGACTAAACCAGGTCTAAAGCAGGTCAAAACCAGATTTAAGATTTAAACCACGACTAACTTGGACTAAATCAGATTTGATCCATAACTAAACCAGGATTAAACCAACTCTAAACCAAGACTACATGCTTACTGAGTTTATTCTGATTTATTAACCACATTCATTTTGTCTAGAATATTGTAACTTAAGATATCAATCATTCAATTACAGTTTTTAGAAAGACACTGCTTCATATTGCCTTGTCCTTGGGTAACCTGTTGACTACTTCTTCTGTCTTGGTCAGTGGGTTTTTTCCAATATACAGTAGGTCCCTTAATGTCATGCCCTGGTGCTGTGACCTGATACAGTGTGACATTCTCAGCAGTGTCCCTTCTGGCTATGGCCTCAGCGGTCACCTCTCTGTCTCCTCAACCTCCCAGTTTCTTCTGGTTTTCTGAGCAAAACCAGCCATGTTTAGCACAGTGCCATGGTTACACAGATACAAATAAATAAATCTACATAATTACGTAAGCCTTGTTTTGGCAGAGTCAAATCCAAAAGTCAAGAGCCGGTGGTGACTTGTAGCACACCAAGCCCTCATGCTCTGCCTCCAAAAATAAAATAGGGCTTTGGTTTTGTGAAGAAATGGAACAGGATCATGGTCTATTGGCTGTAATGGTTTTGACCGAACAGGCTGTAAACAAGTGCAGATACATAAGCTTCTGTTGAGCTGGAGAATAAGGTCATATCAGAGCAGGAGCCGTGGGAATGAGGTGAGGTGCAAAACATTTTCTTCAGAAATATTCACTCAAGATGTGATTTCCAACCACCTCTTGTCAACACTTTTGAGAATGTCTCTACAATGACACAACAGGTAACAATGATTAGAGTTAGCATCTTATAAAACACCTCAAGCTTTGGCATAATGCACAGCCATCTTATGACAGATTGTTTGCACAAACTAATTAATGGATTTTATTTATTTAAACTAAAAAGTGACTTAGAATTTTTATTTTCAAATTCAACTGATTCAATTTTGGTTTGGTTGTTTCCTTAACATGGTAATGCTTTGTAAATGATCAATTTACTAGTTACTAATGCTTTACTAATACTTAATCCTTTATTACTATGTAGTTATTCTATATTCTCGATTCTTATCTTGTCAGCACATTGGACCATTCTTCTTGCACTTGGAAACCAGCATTTTCAACTTTCTAAAGAACTAATTATTGAATTTTAGGAAGAAAGAGTCTAGTGTAATGTAGCGTTATGTAATCTTACTATTGCTAAGATGTGACCACAAATAGTTAAGGTGTGAAATTTACTGAAAGGTGTTTTGACTTAGGTACCTCTGGTTTTGTGACTGGATTTCTTCCCAAGCCTGACTGTTTTCTTTTGCCCCTTTCCGCTCCTCGTCTCACCCCGCCATCAGTCCCAGTTACCCCCGTTACGCTTGGGCCCGTTCTGAAAGGGGGCTTTATGGTCGGTGTGAATGGTGCAGGTCCGGTGGCAGGGCAGACAATGGGCCCATCATCAGAGGGAAGCCGAGCCCAAAGAAAGAGGAACAAAGACCCCGAAGCTGAGAGGGGCCCACTCTGCTCCCCTCGCAGTACTGTCCCGGGCCCTACATGCTGCGTGTGTGCATGGGAATAAAGTGTGCTCCTGCCTGGGTAAGCAGTGGAGCAGGTGCGGACCCTTGGGACTGGTGCTCTGAGATCTGCCTCTAAATGGCCTGGCCTTTAGCTAGCATTGCTAAACAGGTTGCATTCTTATAGTGAAGGCCATTATTGTTGCAGTTCTAGTGTCCTGAGCATCCATGAAACTTAGCTTACTAAGTTTTGTGGAGGCATATGTAAACCTAGTGAGCTACCATATGTGCGAAGCCTCCAAGATTCATTCAAACTAATTGGTTACAGTGGGTTTTTGTTATTACAATGCAAGTAACCTGACCCAATTTCACCCCTAAGCATTTTTTATTGTGGCCTGCTTTAGACAAGGCAAGTTTATTTGTACAAATCATACACAGGGCAGTTCAAACTACTTTACAGAAATAAAATTATAATTAAACACAATCAATAAAAATATGATGATGTCTTCTATCACACATTATCTGTAAGGTAAATTATTGTACTTTTTTTTCTTTTGGTACAAATTTTAAAATCAGATTAATCTCCTTAAAAATGTAACCAACACAACATTAAGCCTTCAAAAAGCTTTACCTCAAAACAACAGATATTCAATCTTCCAACCCACCCTTGAGAAAGGACAGCATTACAACATGACAACACAAGCACATGTAGTCAATATTGCATGCAAACTAAAACAACAGAATACAAGAAGTAAACGTGCAAAGAGTCAGGTCGTTTTGGTTAAACAGGTTTTGCTGTAAGGTTGAGTGGACATGACATCGCTGACTAAGAGCTGTTACTTATTTGTCAATGCAATCTGTTAATCCTATAGGACCCAGGCAAAACAAACCAAATCAAAATCAAAGGTAGTTTTTTTTAGTATATCCAGCATTTTAAACAAGATGGCAACATGATGGTTTAACCTAATATAATGAATTAAGGACAAAAACAAAATTATGAAATCAAAGTTTTCTCTGAAGCGGGTCACACCAGGTTGCAGTAGTGTGTTAAAAGTCAATGAGACATTTGCTGAGTGCTTGAGTTTTTCCTCCCTATTTGTCAAAAAATTGATTCAACTCATACTGAACGCTGATGGTTTATTATGCACAGATCGATTCAACGTCTTACTGTCCATGGAGTCAGGACTAAACTTCAATTAACTGCATCAGACTCTTGAAAAAAGATGGAATTTTCAAGAAAGCCACGTTTTACAACCGAACATTTTGAATAGCTAACTATTATTATTTTTAAGTATAAGAGTACAACTTTGCCAATCGTTGTCTAAATACAAAGGAAGAATGCAAAGAATATGCAATTTCTTATAATGCAACTTCTAAGTAAATTTAGTAATTTATGGTTCTTGCGAGACTTAACTTGACCTGAGACTTCTAGGATCAAGGAGAGTGGGTCGTTGCACTCATTCTTGCAAAGCAGTTTTTTTAACCAAGAGATCCAAATGGTGGTCAAGAAAACTTCATTAACCCCACAACAAGTGATTTACTAGTTAAAATTGTACTGGTTTGGCTGATGCTGATGGTGCCATGTTGAATCAGAGAAGACACAGTAAATCGTTCAAGAGATATTTTAATGATTTAATGTGTTTTAATGAAAAATCCAGATGGAAATGTTGCGGTAATTGGTCTTTCAGCTGTTACAGACATAAATCCCATCCACATAGTTTACATATAAATTCATATCTCATCCTGTTGTAAATCGCTTTGCACGATAACCTATTTCCGCTGCTCATTTCAGCTTGACTTGACCTTTTAATCTGAAAAACAGGCTCATTATTACCTTACCTCCTTGTAATGTCATTCATAAAGTGTCACTATACAAGACCTCAGCGCCTCAGTAAAATATTCTCCGCACATAAACTTGCCGTTGCGTTTCTTATTCAAAAGCTTTCCTGACCTTTTATTTTGACAGTCCCACTCAAGGTCAAGTTTCATTTTAAGGCCGCTAAACCAAATCACATCCTTGGAGCTCATAAAAGCAGAGGGGACTTTTATGAGCATTGGATGATGATGGATTTTCCATTTTTCCATAGCCGGCCATATATATATTTTTATTCTGGCCAGCACAATAAAAGATGTTCTAAAATGACTGCCAACCAAATGAATCATAACAACATGTCAATGTTAGTAGATTCATTGAGCCGCAGATGAGTATCACTGGTTACCTGGGTTACCTGGTAACAACCACCACTCCACCGAGGTCTATTACTACAATAATTACTGTATGAAAAGACTCCAGGCAGAAGGAAGATACTGTATTTCTTTGATAACTCTTCTATGTGGTTACACTCAAAGGAGCTTTTTCATTCACTGATGTGTCCTCAAAGCGTCTTCTGAGTTAGTAACCTTGCTTTTGCACAAATCCAAGACAACAAGGATGTAGTCGAGTGAAAACTACCTTCCATCAAGATCCTCAAGAGACAAATTTCATAATTACTTGACAACATAATTCATTAAATCATTAGAATGCACCCTGGACAATGGACAATTAGTCGCAGGACTGAAACGTATAGAAACACACATTGGCCACCTTTTTTTTCTGTGGATTACAGTGGATTTGCTTACTTTAAGCCCCTGTCTCAGTCACTCAACAGGAGTTTTTAAAATATTAAAGATTTAAAATCACCAAAAGCTACAACTTGTTAATACCTTATGAAATATCCAGGACTGGGATGTGCTTTCTATTACCAGTATTAAATTAATCAAATACGCATTTTAATGAAAATGCATGCCTCTTATCATTTGGTGTATGTCTCTGACCAATCTGTATTTAATGTAATAATGTGTGTCTTTTCCTGTGTGGCTTATTGTTAAGATTAACTGCTTCCTCTTTTAATGATATTGTACACTGATATAAATGATAGATAAAGGTCACATCTACAGGCTGACCTTTGGATTTACATAGAGCTTTGATATGGTCCATTATGGCCGCTGAGACCTGATCTGACCCCATGTCAGTTCCCCTCTAGGTCCAAATGCGCTACAATAATAGAGGAAGATGCTCCATAAATTGCCTTGTATGGGCGTGTGATGTTTGTATACATGTGAACCACTGCATTTCCCAGTTTGTCATTTCTCGGTTTTTCAAAATGTCCATGTTGGCCATTGTGGTGTCACGGCGGATGCTCATTCTCCGAACCCTCCTTGTTTTTTGCTATATTCAGACCGGTCCCTGGAAAGAACACTATTATTTTCCCACAAACAGAAACACATGCAATCGACCTTTGACCTCAGTTCCTTTTTGAGTCATTATCTCGTAGCTTTAGCTAATCCTCGCTACTATGTTTACCACACAACTGGCACAACAGCTGGATGGTCGGTTAGCAGCCTCATCTCTCCCCAGGATGATGTGTCCTGGTTTGGGTTTTGACCAATGGGGTTTCAGGGTCAGCATTAGCACACATACGCTAAGCTATGTTTCAGCGCAAGAGATAGCTCAGCCCTTTGCTCTAAATCAGTCCTCGTTGCCACGGGCGAATTTACCGTTTGCGGTGAAAAAATTGTATTAGTGCAAGATTAATCGGTGTGTATTTGTTGGCCAGTGGGGTAGCAGTTATGGACTTTTCACACTGTTGATCCAGTTACTAGGTTGATGTTTGGGCATGTTAGGAAGAAAAATAACCGTGCAAAGAGCAAGAGGGTTGGCCAAAACTGGGAAAGCTTGTAAAATGGATTTGCTTATGTCTGTAAACATAGCTAGTGGGATGTTGTGACTATTTGTCTGCCCTGATAATGAATTTCACCCACTGAACTCTCATAACCTTCCTCAGTTTTTAAATTAGCAGTGCATTGCTAGGAGTGTGAGTGTGAATTATTTCTGTTGAGTTATAAACAGTTTTACACAACATTTGCAGCGTTAATGAAATGTGCCTTGGGTTATTTCTAATGCCTGCTTTATATTTCCCAAACAAAACAAATCATGAATGGTTCCAAATTGTGTTTAGACTATGCAAAATGATTTTTATAGACCACAGCATCTGTTTCAAAAGTGACCCTTTTATGACTTGTTTACTCAACACCAAATTATGTGTTACTTGCACCAGATTTGGTAGGTCCTGACCAGCTTTGTTTAGTCATACCATTGCCAATATCAATCTTGCATTTTTGAGCCCGCCTATTTCCTCTTCACAACTTAAAATAAACATGTTTGATTTGTACAGTATAGTGCAGAGAGTAGAATTAATCAAAAAGCTTACTGCAGTTGTGGCCAAAAGTTTTGAGACACTTCATCAGTTGAATGGGAAAGTGTGTTCTAACTTTTGACGTATAACTTAATATTATTGCATTTTCTGGGAACTCCTTTGAAATTGAAAATCGCTAGCCTGAGACTTTGAAAATACTGAAGTTAGATGTTAGTAAAATGTTCAAAACATTTATCTCAAATTTATACTTTAGTTTGCAATGAGTTAAATAAGGTCTGTTTTTGTCATTGGACAGGTTATCAACATCCCAAAGAAATGTGCCCCAGCTAACCTGTGCT
>JAVQKG010401477.1:0-11585 GCA_036025885.1 Hypseleotris bucephala | reverse complement strand
CCATATTTGTCATGGTTTGGGGGCGGGGCCTCTTAATTGCTCGTTAACAATATAAAGACTCTTAGACATCACAGATTAAAGTCGCAGTTAGTGCCAAAACATTGTATAGGGGAAGTGAGCTGTCCTGGCGTCGGTATGCACTCTCCGAGTGCTTTCTTGTTTTATAATGCAAAGTCGGTTGTCTGAAGTATGTAGACACGAGGATTGACTGAAATAAAACTTGACTACTATTGGTCAAAGTGGGCCAGAAAGTGACAAAATTAATGATTGTGACAGACTACGTACCCCATAAAACAGGGTTAGTATTTTTTACATTTTCAAAAAAAAAAAATATTTTAGAAAACTTACAAACTGCACCTGAAATGCCCTGTATACTACATGTATACTACACTGAGTTAAAGTATTTATCACAGACTTGACATAAGTGGTGATGACCTCCTGTCACATCAACACATCTGCATACGTTTGGTACATTCCAGCCATGCAGACGTGACGCTCCTCGTTCTCCTGTCATTTCCTCTGTCCAATAACGGCGGGATGACAGGAAATGAAGCTCTTCGAAGGGTCAGGGAGGCTACACCGACCCAGAATGCACTGCACTTTTGGTATTAAGACATAGTTCCCAAAGCTGCCCCTTGTAATGTTCCTCCAACAAGAACATTGACTTAAGTTCATTACAATAGATGGACGCCTAAGTCAATAACTGCCACCACATGTAAATATTATCCTTTTGAACAATTACTTTCAACACATTATTTCTGTGTATGTTCATATATTACCAATAAGAAGGATTGCATATTTTAAGACTTTTGGAAGCAGAAATGTTTTTTCTTTCCTTGTGCATATCTATCTCTCATCACTTTATACAGGAAACCCTACACTAGATGATTATTTTTTGTCTTAAATTTAATATAACACACTAGCTTATTTGGTATCAATGTTGTTTTGTATAGATTGTACTGATTATTGTTTAATGAATGTTTTTGTGTGCGCTTCTGACCTTATTAGTGTCACAGGAGGACTTTAGAAACACATGGTCTACTGAAGTGCTGTCAAAAATATCCAGACAGCCTGATCCCAAGCCCGTCTATAATACAGCCAATAAAGAGCCGCACACATCACACATGTTCACCTTGGCTGGGACTTTTATTGTCGTATAATTGTGTGTGGAGCCTTTGTTCAGTCCTGCTAAGCTATGCCTTGGATAAAGACTTGTTCATCCTTGCGTACAAAAAACATTGGTTAAGTGTATTTCTAGGCACTTCTGATCAGTAGTATAAGTCAAAAGTCAAAAGTCCAGCCAATCTAATAATGTCTAATATGTTAAGTAAGCATTAAGAATACATGTCACAAAAGAAAAGGGCAGTTTGTGCTTTGTGGGGTTATGCAAAGGTTGAAAAGTGACCAAATTCACTCTCCATCACCACCTTAGCAACAGAACCATTTCATTCTCCTTTACTGTCACCAATTTGTAAATCTTTTTATATTGCCAGTAGCTTTATTCTTGAACCTTCCTTCTCAGCTAACCCTTACTACACTTATGATTTTCTTTTTTCAAATTCTTTCTTTTGTCTTTTTACGTAACTTGTAAGTCTGGGAATTGACCCAACTCTTGTATTGTCCACATCTCAAATCTTATTCAGCAGTTGTCTCTCTGTCCTTGGCTTCTTGACCACAATCACAGTGGCTTTTCAAGTATGCTGTGACTTTTTTAAAGGTCACTTGCACATACCGTTCAGCCCAGCGTGGATCAGTGGTCAAATGATAACTAGGATCCATCTATGCCCAGTCAAGATGGAAATTAACTGATTTGGTGGAGAGATTTTTTTTCTCCAGTTGTGTGGTTGTGGTGTTGGTGAAATGCACATATAAGTAGAGTTGGATGTTGGCTTACTTGTATGTTTTGAATAGTACTGAGGATTAGTTACTGCTGAATGCTTTTGGAAGGGCTCTTGAATTTAGGATTTCTTTCTTTCACTTACTGTATGCATGCGTGTCTGGCTGCCTGTCAACACCCCAGCCAGTGAAGCGGGCAACAACTGAAGCCTTGAATCTAGTCCATCTTTTTGAACAGCCACTCCATAATCAACATCTATCACCGTCTTATTTCCATGCATTAATCAGCGGGGGGATGTTCAGGCTAATTTCTCTTGCAGCATGAAAACTCTCGCAGAGGTGGCCCCAAAGATTCACGGCCACTGTTGCCTTCCAAGGAATTCCCTCTGATATAAGAAGTGTAACTTTTAGACATTTGGTTTGCTTCTTTCTTCCCAATGTCTGTCTTGCATCTGAATCTAGTCATATCTAATTTATTGCTATTTTCAGCACCTTGCTTTGCACTGTGGATACTTGGAGTGTAGCCTAAACAAGAAGCACATTGTGTTGAAGGATTGCGTGTGCGTACAGTAGATTATAACAAAAAGCCTGACCGTATGCAAGCATTTAGGATGAACTGAACCTCATCTTATATTTCACTGCTGTTGTATATGAGAGGCCTACATGTCATAGGAGAGATTTAATAACAATGCCAGGTAAAATTTGGTTCTCAAGATAAAGTATTGTATGCATGAAAATCTGGCATTAATTGTGCGAAGAATCCTGGATTTTTCAGATACAGCGTTAGATAATGATGAAAAGATTTACATTTAAAGTTGTTTTGTTCCATGCACAGAGAGCCAGGGCAGCGGTGGGAGTGGAAGGAACTTGGACAGTGTCTTTCTGACAGTGTCAAAACAATGTATCTGTTACAGTGAGAAGCTATAAAATGTGGCTTCTTCTAGCTCCCATTTCTTTTGGTTGTTTGTGTCTTTTCTCTCCACACTGTCGCCTCTGTCTTCCAGCTCAGCCTCCTATTCTTTTCTAACTCTATCTAACAAGCGCTTTTTTGTTTGTAGTAATTTATGCCATTTAGAAATCTCCAAGTGGGAAGGTCATTTACTATACAGATGTCGCAGCCTCCACTGTTTACACATCCTGCCTGTCACTCAGCAGTACTACTCTCTGTCTAGAAGGAGTTAATGACTTAAATACTTGTAATTACTTCTGCTAATTGTCAGTCAGACACTTCTTGACTTTGGATGTTTTAATGAAAGGCACTGGTTTTCAGATTTAATGATAGAAACTAAAAGCTATTTAGCAGTAATTACACAGCTGATAAATGATTCAATATGCACCAAACCTTAACATATGGGATACAGGGGGTGACATTTGTAACAGGTCAAATGCATTTTGTTCAAGTAGTTGTTACAAATTTACGATGTCTTTACAGGTTTTTTTAACTGTTCATTCATTTGTCTTCTACCTGTTATTGATGTTAGTTGCCTTGATGTAGTATCCCTGCTACTTTGAGCTTGAGGCAGAGAAGACTAGAAAATGACTAGTTTGACAGGACTGATACTTATAAACACTGGCAACTCAACAACCATTATCCCATATTTATTCTATATTCATTTTCAGATTAGCCAATTCTCCTATAGTACAGTGGATGGTGATAGAATGCTGACCTACAGGGAAAAAAATAATTTGCAAAAGCATTGTGTGTGACCAAGATTGGGATTGAAATTAACTTTGCTTTTTAGAGCTTTTTGGTCTTCCCTGCCTTCTGAGCATGACCCTAATTTCCCCATACATACCGACCGGTTTGATAAAATTATCAATTTTTATTTTGTCTTATCTTCAGGTTTGTGACTCGCTTCATTGAGCTGGACGGCCTCACCTGCCTCCTCAACTTCCTGCGCAGTATGGACTACGAGACGTGTGAGAGCCGAGTGCACACCTCAGTCATCGGGTGTATCAAAGCTCTTATGAACAATTCTCAGGGCCGTGCTCACGTGCTGGCCCATCCACAGAGCATAAACACCATCTCCCAAAGTCTACGCACAGAAAACATCAAAACCAAAGTGGCTGTGTTGGAGATTTTAGGAGCAGTTTGTCTGGTTCCTGATGGACACAAGAAAGTGCTACAGGCCATGGCCCACTACCAGAAGTACGCTGCTGAGAGGACTCGCTTCCAGGTAAAAATGAAATAAGCAAGACTTGATGTTACCTTTGTTTTTCACTGGAAACTGTGGCAAGTATTCTTCAAAAGCCCAGACATTTTGGCTTAATTTGCTGCAGTCTTTTCTAACTATAGTTTACTGAAATAGAGTAGAAGGTGCCAAAATGTATTTTGACAATTCTTTAACAATGGCCCCTTGTGCATTAATTTGTGATATCTAAGAACCCAAACTGGACAAAGTCACTAGATGAAATTATGTCTTACTATTCAAAATTTAACATAACACATTATAACTTAAAGTCTACCCACATTTGATAGGTCAGCTAATACCGATGTGAAATAATATAAAGTGCTTGTTGAGTGCAGACAGCTGCCACGTGGGTCATTGTGAGTCATGGGATGTAAAAACACCAGCTCAAGCTTTCCTGGAGACGCTGGCCAGACAGAGAAAGAAATATTTGAGTAATGTGCAAATAAAACCATGGTCATTTTGATTAGTTGTCCACTCATTCTGAAGCTTCTATGGCTGAGGTTAAGTCAACATAAGGGCTATATTAAAGTCAGGTGAGGAGACTGAATGGTGGTCTGTGAGTTATCGAGGTCATAGACTGGCTTTGTGGTGACTGCGGACTGAGTCAACATATCACACATCCCGGGGGGGCGCATAGTAAATCGCAACACCTCATGCTCACGCCACAAGAGCTAATAGAGTGTCTTTTAGTGTTGGTTTAAATTATGACTAGACTGCGTGAGTATGTCGGAGGGTCACTAAAGGGGGGCTTCTGTTTTGAAATATGCTTGTCTATATCTTAACACAATGTCATGTCCCTTTTATCTTTGACCCAGCTGCTCTTTGTTAAAGTTATATCTTGCTGACTAACCTCACCATATTTCTTGGTCAGACACTGCTAAACGAGCTGGACAGAAGTACGGGTCGCTACAGAGATGAGGTGAACTTAAAAACGGCCATTATGTCTTTCATCAACGCAGTGCTCAATGCTGGAGCTGGGGAGGTCAGAACCAAAACTTTAAAAACAATATATGATGTCATTTTTCTAATTGCGATAAAATCAGTGAAATGCAACACAGCAAAATCAGGAAAGACAGTATGTATTGGCTTTATGTACTAACTAGTTTACATATTACATTTTTAGGACAACCTAGAGTTTCGCCTTCATCTAAGGTACGAGTTTCTAATGTTGGGGATCCAGCCAGTCATCGACAAACTAAGAGAGCATGAAAACGCCACACTAGACAGGTAAGAAATTACAAAGTCTGGGCCTATAAATTACATTTTGTATTTCAATTAATCAAAAATACTTTACACTTTTCTACATAGGCATTTGGACTTCTTTGAGATGGTGCGGAATGAAGATGACTCTGAACTAGCCAAAAGATTTGACTTGGTAAGCCACTTATTTGAAAACATGAATTAAACTTATAATGAAAGCAATCTATTTACACTACGTTATTGTTTTGTGTCTAGAACCATGTGGATACCAAGAGTGCTGGTGCCATGTTTGAGTTGATCAAGAAGAAGCTTAGCCACTCTGATTCGTACCCACACCTCCTTTCTATCCTCCAGCACTGCCTGCAGATGCCCTGTAAGTACCATATTAAACTAGATAGCAATAGAATAGCACCATTAGAACCAGGTGTCTGTGTGATTTGATGTACTTCTAATGCTTTATTTTCACATAACCCACAGATAAACGCACAGGTCTGCAACACTGGCAGCTTTTAGACCGGATCCTGCAACAGATTGTGCTTCAAGACGACAAAGGAGAGGATCCAGATCTTTCTCCTCTTGACAACTTTAGCGTAAAAAACATCATTCGCATGTAAGTTCAAGTCGAAAGCTAACCAATTTCAAAGAGATACAAATATACATGTTATGGCAATGAATAAGAACACAAGTTATGATTGCAGTCACTCAATACAAATTTAGCATCCCATCACTTCCTGTTTTCATGGTAACAACAAAGGCAGCAGCAGGGGATCATGGGTAAAAATGAAGCCTCATTTTGAGCATGAGCTGGTATGAAAATGAAAGATCAAAAGAAAAATGCTTTGATCATATTAAGCGTGTGAGTCAAACAAGTCAGCCATATTTCAATGTAGTCAAGTGAGCACTCTGTTACATATCTAATACAAGACTGAAGTCAATATAAAGTTAGACTAATTAAGTTTTTGTAAAGGGCATGCATACATTGCACTACATTGCTAAATATTTTTCAATATTTAGATTTTTACACAGTAAAATGAGAGCAATAGACTCTTTTGTAAAGATGCAGTGAAGTTATGGCAAATGAGAAGCAATTTTAAAAGGAAAAGTCAAGTTGCAAAGATTAGTTTGGAATCGTAAATGCATTCAACAATTTTAAATTTACGAAAGAAGAGCTATTTTATCTCAAATGTTGTTTTATTAAAAGTAGAAATCTTGACTTGCCTAACTAGCATGAACTTTATTACCACCACTGTTTTCATATTAAGTTTCGAGGCACCTTGTGTATGTTCAGTAGTAAGATGTTCAAAGCTGGTATTCATGGCCTGTCCAGACAAAATAATAGTCTCTTAAATTCAAACATTCAGTCTTTCTATTCTTTCACTCCACTGCTTTCTTTTCTCCACATTATATGTTATTTCTAGGCCTGGTCTCAGTCTGGGAGATGTATGTGTTTAGTCTATGAGGGTGGAGCGCTATATAACATAAAGCAGGGTAGCGTGGTTGGCTTGCGCTCGCTCATGCCCTGCTCACTAATTTATGCACCATTGTTTGTGCAATCAGCAAGCCGTAACTGTGTAAAATAGTGAACTTGGACACAGCATCTGAGTAAAGCTGTCTATTACTGTTTAGCTCCGATCCATCACAGGGGACATAATGTATGGCTCACTTTTCACTACTGCCAAAGACTTGTGTTTCTGTAAACGTTTCAATGATAAATTATGCAGGAGAATGCACAAAGTGAGATTTTTTTTCTTGTTATTTTGGCCGTGTGCCTCTAAAACGGGTGAAAATGTGTGTCTTGCGTCTTGGCAGGACCTTAAAACAACTGTTAAAACAGCTGCAAGACATGGCCATCTATCTTCTGCGGTTGCCATGACAACCCACACGCGTACCCGACACTTAATTAACAATCTTTAAACAAATCTTTTTTCAATGTTATGTGGAGGTATATTTGGGCCAAGATCTATACAAAGGAATGTGTGAGTTGCAATTAAGACTGCATTGACTTTGTGATCACATCCAGACAGTTGCAATTATTAACACAAGGACTTTACAGAGCAGTGTGATTTATGGACGGTTTTCATCTGAATTGATTTGTCCTTGTCCTTTGGAGCTTATGGTTTTCAGTCAATATAAACTCAGTATGCATTTCTCTCCTCTACAGCCAAAGCTACAACCGAGGCTCAAGGTTCAACTTTCTGAACATTACTTCATTTATTTAACTAAATCCCCCAAACTTTTTGATAACCTTGATTTTTTTCTCTATAAATAATTTATCTGACATCTTCCTATATTTTATTTAAATGAACTATTAACTTGGTGTGACCCAGCTTACATACAAAGTCTATAACTATAATGGAAGCCCTCCAGCTCATAATTTTTGCAATAATATTTAATACGCAGCTTTATGAAGTATACAGCATCAGTTCAATCAATGCACAAGATAATTGTTTTTGCCTAAAATAGAAAAGCTCAAATTAATATTGAAAAGGCATAACTGCTAATGCAGTGATTGTATCTCTACAGTTTTCTATGAAGTCTTGATTGGACTGTAGCTGCTTTCAGCTGTTGTTATTGTACTGGCTTTGGTCAGGCCTTAGCCACAATGTGTGAAGCAGTTGTCTTTTTGTTTCAGGCTGGTAAATGAGAATGAGGTGAAGCAGTGGAGAGAGCAGGCCGAGAAGTTCAGGAAAGGTAGGTCACAGTGCACTCTACAGGTTAACATAAAAACACATCTGCACCTTTGTATACCAAACTAACATGGTACTGTATAACTAACATTTCCATTTTCTTGTGAATAGACCATGCAGAGCTGCTAGCTAAACTAGAGAAGAAGGAACGTGAATGTGACACAAAGACCCATGAAAAAGAGGAGATGATGAAGACTCTGAACAAGATGAAGGACAAACTGCAGCGTGAGGGAGTGGAGCTGCGCTCGGCTCGAGAACAAGTCATAGACCTGTCGTCACGCATCAACGACTTCTCTGTAAGCGCTCACATTGTGTAACCTACATCAGGAGTTACACGCAAGGAACAGTCACTAAAATCTTACAGCTTTAGTGAAGAAAAGATAAATAATCGGCTTTCCAGAGATGCTGTGTGAATACCACATGTAACTACAGCCTAACAAGCAATCAGACTGCAGCTGTTCATCTGAGCTGATTGCTAATCAACAACGCCTGCGCTAATAAACTATAACACTGCATCAGGGAGCTAACACAGCTAATGTTTTTCAGATTTATTTTGTCTCAGGTGTCAAATTGAACCAATCAAAATCATCAAAGTAGGCTACTATAAAAATGTGTTGTGAAGCACCAGTGGTTTTATTAAGAGCTTATAGCTTGACACATAAAATAGAAGGATGGATACAAAAACATTTATCCTTTCAAAGCTGTGATGGTATTAACTAACTATCATTCTCTCCTCTTGTAGACTGGGAACACATCCTTCCCTCCACCTCCTCCCGGAGGTCCTGCTGCTCCCATGATCCCTCCTCCTCCGATGATGGCAGGATTCCCTCCTCCTCCTCCTCCTCCGCTGCCCATGAGCTGTCCCCCTCCACCTCCACCTCCTCCTCCACCAGGAGGACCCCCACCACCACCGGGAGCACCTCCGCCTCCACCCGGGGCACCACCCATGTTCGGAGCTCCACCACCCATCATCTCGTTCAACTCAGCCAACACTCAACGCTCCAAGTCCATTCCTCAACCATCACATCCTCTGAAGTCTTTCAACTGGGCCAAACTGGGAGAGGTGAGACTAATAAAGGAATTCTCAATAAATATTTAATTTGCTTGATCTGAAAAAAAAACTTAACTTACTGTATTTCTTGACTTTCTTTTCTTTCTAAGAATATGATCAACGGCACAATCTGGAACGACATCGATGACCTGAAAGCATTCAAAATCCTCGACCTCAAAGACATTGAGAAAATGTTTTCAGCCTATCAGAGGCAGCAGGTTTGAATTAATCACATTACATTTATAAGTGGGTTACTGTCAAACAAAACTCATTATTATTTTTTGAGGTGTGGAAAGTGCTTGCTAACTGACTGCTACTGAATGCTCTACTGTAGATATCAGGCTTAAGCTTGCCGTAGTGTCTTTATATACTGTATTTGCCCCTGACTGCATCATCATGGGCTCAGGTTTTACAATAACACAGAGAAACCAGTGATTAGCTGTAGTCACAAGGAGTCACGATACAGTAAGGACTTAAATAAAGAAACAATTGCTTCAAACATCTTGGACTAAAGAGTAACTAATGGGATAATAGTTTCCTCTTGAGGTGACAGCATACAGTACACAGTGATGTGGTTCTTCTGAGCCACAAACTAATTTGTAATTACACAGCTCTGTTCATGTGAAACCAACAGAAACAAAGGCATACACTGATATTTTTTTCTTAATCTTGGGTCGTTTTAAATAAGCAATAATATGGTTAAATTACTTAGCAAAACTTTAAGGCAGAACTATGCAACTTTTTACCTTTAATAATCAAAGTCAATGTGATGATTGAAAGAGTTGCGGGGTGAATGAAGCTTCCTTCCCCTGACAAATACAGGTCACAGGTTTTGCAAGAAACATGAATTGTTTTCTAACATCCAACATGAAACAGACCTGGTATAGATCCATAATGAAATCAATGTCACAAAAACAGTACGTAAAAATGCAATGTAGCACTGCTCCCTGTTAATTATCAAAATAATTCTCGGCAAAAACTCCTATTGTCAATTAGAAAAGCTTAAGTTACTAAAATAGCTTTTAATGTTTTGCCGGTTCATATGTTATCCTATGAGAGCTCAAAACACAACTAGTCTTCACTGTGTTATATAAGGGTAATGGGTCATTTGAGGTTGTTGCTGACAGTGATTTGCTGTGGGTATTTATTTATACTGTGCAGGTTGTTATTGGCACGAACCATGGTTAAATGCAGATCTCAACGGATCCATCCACATAAAATCCCCAGATCTTCCTGGCTTTGACAACACCAGTTCCATTTGGCAAGCAATTCAGTTAAACCCAACAATAAAGCAATGTTTGGACATGGCATAATGGATTTTGTAAGGTTTACCATTGGTCATTTAGTGGAAAAAAAGTGTTTTGTTTGCTTTTGCCCTCTGTAGGATTAGTTACCACACTCATTTTTCATCTTCTTGTTTTCACATGTCAAAGCAGATGTAGATGCAATCATAAAAATATAATAAAACAATCATGACCCTTAAACCCGAATAAAATACGGCCCTTCCACTAATGCAACAGAGAGATATTTCAAAACTCGTGAGCCCTTGATGATTTGAACAGTAGATGGCTTTTTAGTTTCAGCTTGTAGTGGTGCATAGTTGTAGTTCTTTCCTCTTTAGCCACAACTCTCATTTGTTTCTGCCTGAAATGCTAATATCTGCATGTGTTTCTGATTTGTGTGTCTCTACGATTGCCTGGCGCAGGACCTGCTCACTAACCAATCATTCAAACAGGTGAGTTGAGGTCTTCCAAGCTTTTCAACCATGTTTACCTTCATTGCATCTTTAAGCCTGGCTCTGCAGTGACCAGCAAGCCAAAGATATATAGTACTAATCTGTGTGACTGTATTGATGCCAGTGTTACAAATGTATGTTTATGGTTGCACAATATTGAAAAATCATTGTTAGTTAAATTTTGGCAAATGCAGTATTCAAAATCAAAGCAATTTAACTAGTATATAAAGGGACTATTTCTGCTAAATTGAACTTGCATCAAAATATTTCAATATATTGCATTTTTGAACATGGTTATCAAGTATCAAATGTTTTCCATATTGTGCAGCCCCAGTATTTATCCAATTTTGTCACATAAGAAAAGACCATACACACGTAGACCGTTTTTATACTCAGCATGTATCTGTCGCCACTGCAAACAATAGAAAAAGTGCTAGTTTCTTTGCTCAAGTGCATTTTACTAGTTAGCAGTTTAGCTTGGCCACGCGTAGGCAGGGAGGACTTTGGCGGGACCAGTGAATGGGAGTTGCCCTCCTAACCCAAAGCCAACCCTTAAGCCTTTGACAGACTATACAGGTCGACGCTACGGAAAAATGACATTTTCTTTACAAGCTGCATCTGTTTTACATACGTCATACACCGCAGCCTGAGGAAGATGTTTCTGGCAAAAGCAGGAAACCAGCTCAGATCATAAATAGCATAGATATTAACAGGAGATGCCCCCTTGGTCTATTTTTCCTATTGGAACATTGCGTTGCTACGGCGGCCATCTTGAGTAAGGCAATTCTCACCCAGTTACAATGTAAAGCAATGTATACATAGGTCTATAAAAGATCATATTTCACTTATTTTTCAACAGATTTTTAAGCTGTTTAGTTTGTTAC
>JAVQKG010401381.1:0-14518 GCA_036025885.1 Hypseleotris bucephala | reverse complement strand
TCAGTTTTGATTTATGAATCAAAAACTAAAAGCCTATCTCTTATTTAGTCAGTGCCAAAAGGGCTACACAGTTCTATTCATTAGAAGGTTGGTGCCAAAAGGGATTAGGTGGCATTTTTTCATAAAAAAATATTACTGAGTAGCTGTTCTAAAATTCCCCTGGTATCTTTCTGTGTGTATTTGAGGTTGAGGGCTCTTGGAAAAACGAAACATTACCATTTTAATGCAAAATGAAATTATTTGTATTCACTTCACCATGTTCAACTTGGGTAACTTCGCAGCATAATAGCATAATGTATAATGTATCCTGGTGTGTTGAACCACCACCACATCTGAAGTCAAAACCCGTCATCGTTATCTTGATATCACCGCTGGAGCTCATAAAAACTCAATGAGATCTCTCTGTGGCTGTTATCTTCACATTCAGAACTGCCACTCAGAACGCCACAACTTTTGCCAAAAACTAGAGATATGTACTTTTGAGTTGCCTGCTAAGAGGGGCTGGCTGTGGCTTTTTAACAACCTAAACCACTCTCCCTTTAACACACATTCTCTTGTATCGACGTTTGGACCACAGAGGAAGCACTGCGCCAATGTTTTTACCGCCGACCACAGATCTTTAGACAGCCTTACAGTGTGTCGGTTTGACTGTATTTTTGAAGGTTGAAAACACGTTAAATCTAATCTCATGCAGAGAAAGAAATCTAACTCTTATAAATGTTTAAAACTTACTGTGATTTACTCCTGGATTATCTTGGTTGAAACTTGACTACTTTAAAATCAGGTTTAATCAAGTTTTTGCTCTGATTTTGCCCTGGTTTAAACCCGATTTAGTCCTGCTTAAGGCTCGGTTTAGTTTTGACTTGATTTGATGTATAGTCCTGGTTTTGTTCTGGCTTATCCTTAAGTCAGATATTGGAGAAACATTCAGTGAAAGATCTCTAAATCCTCTAAACTGTCTTGGCTGCTATGTGCTATATTATTGTTGCCTCCCATCCTGTGCTGTGAGTAGCACTTCCTAACAGCCACACTGGTCTGCATCATAATTTCTTTGTGGGTGACGATCACATGTTGCAGAGGACTGACTCAGTGTCTTCCTGTTTCTCTGTAGATCCAGCGAGACAGAGAGGCGTCTCATCGGCCTGACTGCAACTCTATCACATCAGGTAAGAGACTAATACTACTGCCAATGTAAGGCTGTTAATCAATACTGTCTAATTATACTAAGTGGAGGAGTTGACTGCATGCCAGCTATTCTCGTGTCCTTGTTTCAACTTTGCATTTACTTTATATCAACAAATTCACATACTGTATTTAAGCATAGTCTATTTTAGCTAATTAGCCTAGTTAATGATTTTTGGTTTCAACTTCCACATTTGATACTGTGTTTGAAGAATCCTTAATATGATAAGAAAACTTTTACGGAGGCAATCACATAACCTCCTGGCATTGGTAAAAAGGTAATTTTCTAGGTTAACAGCGCCAAGCTAACACACAAACCTACCAATTTATGTCAGCAAAAACATAGCCTTGGTGGATGAGACACATACAGTACGAGGTTTTGACCACCTTAGGAAGTAGAAAATAACAAGTAGTGAAATGTGAGTCCTTGCCTGGTTGTCACAAAAAGGGCACTACTGTTAAGGTATAACGGTGAACTGCTTTTAGAGTCAAGTGTCATTGTAAATATTCTGAACTAGTGCTATAGCTCAAGTCAAGGTCAGGGATTTGTCCTCAATGATACTGTTGTTAATGTACAATAAAAAGGCAAAATATTTTATGCTCATTTACCTTTTTATCACATTTTTTTTTATCTCAATGGATTATACCAAGCATCCTGGCCACCATAGTGAGAAAAAAAACTACAGCTAATATAGGCTTTAGTCTGACAGCTAGGGTAAAAATAGAAGAAGGACAGCACAGATTTTATTGAAAATTAAATTCAAAGTATTACGAGAACAGCAATATTTCCAGGACAACATAATCGTGTTGCACACCGCTGCTTTGGCTACACTTGATGAGCTCCAGGAGACTATTTTCTGAAAGGTGTCAGTTTAAGTTATCCTCAGATTCATGATGGTGCTTTACTATAGTGTTGCCTGTAATGTTGCATTTGTGATGCTTTGTTTAGCCTAGCTCATTCCAGTAACCCTTATTTGTATAGTAGAAGAGACTCTGGGTGTGCCTGGGGAAAATGATACTGTTAGAAAACATAGACATCTCAGTGGAGGTGGAAATTACATGCCTTTAGTCACTATGTTTTAATTCAACAGCATCCTCTGGTTGAATACAGTATAGTATGTGATGTAATAGGGCTTTTAAATGTCTGATATACCTGTGGTGGTAAACTGCTTTAGTCCTAGTGTAGAGCTGGCTTAGTCGTAGTTCAGACTTAGTTTAGTTTGATTATAATTTAGTCTTCTTTAGTTTAGTCTTAGTTTAGAGCTGGTTTGTCAAGGTATTCTGGTATAGACAAAATGTATTCATTTTTTGTTTCTTGTGATTTAAGCTCATTGGTAAACCACTAAAATGGTACAAAATACTATCTGAGATGGTGTTTGGTGTGAGAGCTTGTGAAAAAGTGCTCTATGCAAATTATGTATAAATGTTGAGCTGACATTCCTCTACAATGGTAATTTAAAGCAAGAATTAACAAATGCATAATAGGTGCTTTTAAGCCAGAAGCACTGACTTAGTGCTTAAGCTGCAATAAAGAATCCAAATATGTCTAGTGCTTAAGAAAAATATACAAGCTGTTTAGTGTGAGTGCTGATAAAATCTGCACTCAAAGAGCACACTTGAGGTGGCCTCAAGTGGCAACTAATCTCCACTAGGCACGCATAGGAAGGTAGGATCATTTATCTCGTACCTCATTCATTGTTCACACATCAGATTCAGAGTTATGGGGACTATATTGTCAGTGCATTTTGGTCTGTTCTATTTGTCAAAAAGTAGGTTTTATTTGCTACAGGCTGCCCCACTGCCACCATTTCCTTAGTACATAAGGAAGCACACTCAACATTTGAACGGATTATTTGAAGAACATGACCTCTTATAACTTCCTCTAGACTGTACTTCCTATTTTACTGACTGTGAGACAAAACAAAAAGCAGATTCAGTCTGTTTCATTTGCATATTATTTTTCAGTTTAGGCTTGAGACTGCCACACAAAAGTTTGATTAGACTTTTCTTTTCTTTCCCATACTATGCAAAAAGATAACAGTCATCATAGATAGAATAGAAGTGTTATGTATTATTAGGATTATTATTATTAACCTGATACACAATTGCCACTATTGTGCTGCTTTTAATTGTACATGCTTTACACGTGGCCTTATAGTTAAATGTAAAGTCAATTTAAATGTAGTTGATTCATATTCAGTCTACAGTGCCAGCCATCCACTGACTCATCAGTGCTCTACAGCTGTTAGGTCTCTCTATAGTGTGTGTGGCTGTGTTTAAAGCAGATACTGGAGACAGCTGTCAAAGCTCACAGTCTCATGTTAGTTTTGGGGAACAGGTGTGAGGGGGCGGAGCGTCTCAGATCTGCCACAATCTTCATCCAGTCTTCAACAGGGATTTACGTTTTGTGACCAGTAACTCTGAGCTCAAGTTTTGGAGTTTAAGTATGTTAAATGAAGAGAAAAATGTTGCTTCATCAACTTCCATCTTCCCAAAATGCCTTGGTAAAGGTTTTTTCTCTTCCTGAGGTCAACGGTCAGTTATCTTGTCTTCAGTGCATGTTGTCTTTTAATTTGTTTTCGGTTGATAATAATACATTGGAACATCAAATAAGTCAAAATTTTACTTGTACTTGTATATTATGCCTGCCTCCAGCCTGGATAGTATTGCATGAGCAAAGTCTTTGAATTGGTTGAACACAGTAAATTTGTGTGACTATTTCATACATTTTTTCTTGTATGTGTAAGGAGTGTGTCAGTAGTCACTTCATGTAGGCCTTAGATCCCCTTTGACCTCTTGGAGTTGGAGTCATGCCCTAACAACTATCAGTGTGCATTTGTAAGGCTTGTGTGAGTGGTCAGTAGCTGTCAGTCATTCTGTTTGCTCATGTGTTAAGTGCAGTTGAGTTACCCCTTCTATCCCAAAAAATATGCCATTTTTATTTTCAAATAAAGCACAGCTTAAGTGGAAGAACCTCTAAATCCAGTCATGTAACCAGTTAAAACAGTGAATCCAGGCAGTGATAGAGATCCATTTGATGCTCAAAAATGTATACTTTTGAAATTAACTTTTGCTACATTCTTAACATTTGCACAACTAGGACTGACGTATATTTTATTTATTTTTTTATTTTTTTACAATAGCACAATTTTAAGATGTTCAGAGATGACCACAGTAGAAGCTCACCCACCAAACATTTCCTTTTGTTGACATAATTGCTGAGAATGTTTTTGAGGGAAAAATACAGACTTCCTCTTTTTGGCTAAAATAGACACCAGAAATGATGTATAATAACAAACTTGGTAAATGATGTCATAAAGTTGTTTTGGGCAGAGGGCTAACATAAGCCCACTGCACTTCATCAGGATGCAGACCTGCTGTTTAAGTTGGGCCTGGGGTGTTATCAGTACATTTTCTAAATTTTCAAAAACATAACTGCAGTGTAACTAGTGGCCTTCGTAAACATAGACAGTGTCAACTTGAATTAGAGGAAATGCTGATGATTCCAGAAGTGCATGTCTTTGAATGGTAACACAAGGAGTGCATGCAGACTCCAGGCTGTGTGTAAAACAAAGAATAAAATGTTAAATTATACAGTTTAATATGGAAGAGCAATGTACTTACTAACATTTTTATTTTCTGTCTCGTAATTACAAGATATTTTCTCAGAAGACACATTAGTTAGATTTACCAAATTAACAGTTAGAAGTGTAACTGATATAAAGACATAAATGCCTCTGCACCATCAGAATAAAGTATGCAATGGCTTATACATTTATTTACATGAAAGTTTCCTGTCTGCTGATCTCCACGGGACAATAATAAATGGTCTCCATGGCAAATGAGAGCTGAGACATGGACTTTTTAGTCAACAAAACTATAATATATTCTTAAATTCTGTGGCGATTGAGATACCATTCATTGAAGTTATTGAATTCTGTTTTTGCTTGGGTACTATGGTCACAGTCCCATATTGTTGATCTGCAACCTGCTCTGCTTCTAACTTAACCTTTAAAATTCAGAAGGCTAACTATTTATGGGTCATATTTATGATTTCTTGGTAAACATATAAGCTAATATGTTTTCTGTTAATTACGACAATTAATTCTGTAGTTTTACATATCAATGAATGGGTGATGAACATTTCGTCAGTAGTGAAGGGATTGAAATAATGTGCAAATGCTATTGTCTAAATGCATAAATTATGCTTGAAATCACATCATTAATTATTTATAATTAAGTATTAACAGTTGGGCTGAAAAGCTGAAGCATAAAAATAAACATAATGCTGCAAGCGACCTGAGCACATGAGGATTTAAATGTTTGGTTAGATAAAGGAAATGCTGTGAGAAATGTCACCTCTAATTGGCCCCATGGTGCAGAATGGTACATACAAAAACACACTGGCTGCCATTGTTTACCTTTGCTGTTCAGCACAAACAGTTTTGGCCAGGACAGTGCACCATTGATCTGCTAGGTTTTCACACCTTCTCAGATGTCTGCTCTCAGAAGTCCTCTCAACAGAATAGCTTGTGTTTCGGCAGGGAGCCTGAAACATAATATGCTGTTTGAGTGTTTGTAATGCATTTTTTAAAACCTGCAATGTTGTGTTGTGTGTTATTTTTTAGAGTCTGCTCAGTCTTTTTTGGTACCGACCAGAAGCAGCAGTTCCACTAGTTGTCCATCCACATTTCACAGACACTCAGGCAGTGATATAGAGAGCTTCCTGACCGCAGACCCTGGATATGACGCCATCTTCAGAAAGGTCAGAGCATCTACTCTGGGCATGCTTTGTGTCAAAATTACCTCTGTGTCCATATATTTTCATATTATTATCTTATAATAGTTCCACAGAATATCTACCTAAACGATATGTATAATTGTAGTAATATTAAAACAGCCTATTAGATACAAAACTCAACTCAGCAGTCAACCTATCCTAGCGCCCCTCTGGCTGTTATCCAAAATCTACATTCAGCCAGTTCTATAGGAATATATTGTATATAAAAATCACTATTTGGGTTGGCTTTTTTCTTTAACTGCACCCTGAGGCTGAAATGTCAAACATCTACAAAGCATCTTTTTAAGCCAGCAGCTCTGATGTGCTACAGGGGAAGTGCACATCATTGTCCCTGCTGTCACTTTGCTGCTGTTAAGTTTATTTGAAGCCAGAAGCCCCATGGTTTAGGCTCAAGTGCATACTTCTCACCTTCTGTGTTCAGTTTGAACTTGTGCTAACATCAAACATTTGTCCTGTTGTAAACAACAATGAGGAAGCTACTCACAGCAGGTCATCTCTACAACTGTATGAACATGTACATTAGTATCGGTCAATTGCTCCAAACAGGTAAAAACACTGACACTTTATATGAAAAATCTATTTATATATTTGCACATAAATTGTACATGCTCTCTGTGCGATATTTTCCCCAATTGTTACCATTGTTATACTTATTTGTGTAACTTTTTACCAGCATTAGTTCAAAGAATGATGATTAATTTAAATACCCTAAGAGATTGTTATTTCATTGATATAGAAAATGTTCTGCACTTTATGTTGTTTTTGTTGAAAACATAAAATCTTGTACAGAGCATTACTCCAAATCCATGTGTTTCAGACATAGTGCAGGCTGTGCAGCCTGTGAGCACCACACACACATGTACACACTGCAGGGACTCCTGCTCCCAGAGGAAGCTCAGTCCAGTATAAAGCAGATCTTTCATTCACATCTCCAACAGAAGCAGCTTTATCTGGAGTTCTCTCTGCAGCTGTCTTCACAATAGAGCCAGATCAATGCCACCTTCAAATGGATTTGTGTGTATTTATATGTACAAACCCTTTCCCACCATATCTATTCTCAATAATTCTGTACTTAATTAATCTATTGTATGAACTGTTTAATGTACTTACTGGTACATATAATTTATTGATTGATCAAATGTATTATGACAAAGTATTATTTGGGATTTAATATGTATTTATCATTGAATCCAGCTACAGTATATGACTTCAGGTCATCTGAGTTTTTCAAATTGTTAACTGACCATTCATGTAATATTTTTTGGTTTTATCTTTTCAAATGCACAGAATGATGATGCAGTGACCGGAGGAGACAGTGCGAGCGAGGTGTCTGTGTCCTGCTCCTCCACAGACGACAGCAGTGGGCCGTCCAGCTCCAGTCCAGAGGGGAGCCAGAGCCTAGGCTGTCGCTGGAGCCCGTCCACCACTGCCTCTGCTCTGGACACTGGAGCAGGAGAGGCTGAGGAGGAGGCGAAGGACAGAGTGACAGAGGTACCCAGGCGCTCCTGTCTCTTACGCAGCACCAAGCGCTCTGTGTCCCCTCTCAGGCGTCACAGCTGGGGCCCAGGCAAGAACTACAGCGGAGACGCTGAGATGAACCATCGCAGGTGAGCACTGCTATTGGTTGGTTATAGAGGAACTCCCTACATGTAATCAGGATAGAGTGTCTCAATAAGTATACTGTAGGCAGCAGATGATATCTACGTACAGAATCAGAACATTGGTTTATACATCATACTCATAACATACTCTTGTATCTTGTGTCATCTGTCTTAAACTCACAGATGGTAATATTAGATTATAATATTATATATACTACCTTGTGGATAGATTAAGGACACATCATTACATAACTCTTTATTTCCTTACACCCGATATATTACAACACTTCTCTCTCTCATCCATCCTCTACAGTGCCTTACATAGCGCTGGTCAGAGGAAGCCAACATTTTACAGAAGAAGGTACTAAGAAATCACATCCATGTTGTGGTGAGGTGTGATAGGTGTTTTGTGGACCGTTTTAATGTATGCATGCTACTGCTTTGTGTTTGTGTCTCTATAATGGAGCCACTATTAGCTTTGAGGCTTGTGACTTGTGGCATGCACTTCCTTCATTTTCCTTGTAGCATTATTAATATTAATCCAACATTAAGACAATGATGTTTATGTCCTCCTCTTACCTCTGCATCCTCACTTGGCTCCTATTATCTCCACTTGTCAAACCCGCCCTACCCTCCTCTGTTAGTACGAGTGACTGCCCTCCCGATGGCCCCCGCGGCGGCACTGTAAAATTAGTTAGTACCCTCAGGTACAGTGTGTTTGTGTGATTGGGTTTTGCCCCGCTCCGAGCCCATGGCCTACTTTGAATGGGGGGAATATTTACATAGCGCATGATTTGCATGATTATGTGTGTGAATGCAAATGTCTTGCTATGCAGTCAGTCAGCCTCTCTGAATGGTATGAGCTATGACAGGTGTTGTTGTTATTCACGTTTCTCTACTTTGGACCTTCAGGCAAGAATAAAATGTAATAAGGCAGGCACTAAGGCTTTATATATATGACAGATTTAGCCATCACCATTCGCAACCCTGAGGATTGGTCATTGCGTCTTGACAATAGTCGGTGATAAAAGCAAGGGCTGCAGGGACCGAATGCGATAACTACTATGATAAGTATTCTGATAATGACTGGCAATATGTGGGTTTGACAGCTAAATTTATAAATGTATTTTTAGCAGAAATAGAAGACTGGATTTATAAGTTTAGATCACAAAGTCTAAGCCTGGACCAAACCAGAGTTAAATCAGGACCTATTTTGGGCTAAATCAGGACCAAACCGGTATTAAAATATCACTAAACAAGGACTAAACTAGGGACTGGATCAACAATGAATTAGATCCTTTTGGGGTTTTTAATTTTCCCACAACACAATTCACACAAAATATACATTATTTTGGATAGAAAACCTATAAATTTGCAATGATATTTGTTACAGACATACTGTACAGTATCTATCACCATTTTGCAGCCCCGAGGATTAGCCAGTACTTTAAAATGGCCAATCCTAATCAATGCCTCACAGCCCTTTGTGTTGAGCCCAGGTTACTGATGCGGGAATGTATTGGACTGATGATTTGCTCGATAATAGAGTGCCATACCACCGCAAGAGCCGGAGATAAGGAGATATACTGCAGCAGCTTTAACTATCACCGGGCATGTTCTGGAGCGAGTAGAGCCATCGTCACATTGCATATCTCATTCTGAAATGTAGCCGTAGTTTTCCTCTCCATAATCATCGTATTGGATTTTTAAGGCCTCTTATTTCCAGTCATAGATCGATGTAATTGGGTTGGTAAATCACACAAGTGTAGAGCCCTCTATGCTGATGCTGATGTTGGGAAGTCATTTAGTCTGGCTTCAGTTGTAAATCTGCAGCAGAGCCCAGTGATAACTCAGCCTGCTAAACACTTGTGCAGGACCAGCTGTGTGTGTGTCAACAGGTCTTTGTGTGTTTTTGTTGTGTGTCCTGAAAGTGGTGACAAATAGACTCGGCTAGCAGCGTCCCTATGACATCTCCTAACTTTTAGCTCACACACTGCTTTCTGTTTCTTATACAGCTATAGCCTGGAGGGGCTCAGTGCGGCCCAAGATGAGCTCAGAGGACCAACCAGCCAGGGCCCCCGAATCTTGGAGCCGACCCAGCATGACAGCGACGAACGGGGTTCGCTGGTGTCGCTATCAGAAGAGCAGGAGGAGAGGGTGCAGCTCCGCAGACTGGACAACCAGGTCAGTCATGTCTCGAAGATGTTACGTTGGCAGTCTTCTCCACAGGCATATCAAAAACACCCCAAGCCTTGTCAACTCTGGGGGAAATATGGGTTTAAAAACAACATGTCAACAAGAAATCTTGGCTTTTGGGAATTAACAAAGATTAATTTAAGTGCTCCTTCTGCTTCCATTTGCACTTACAACAGAAGCTTATTATTTACACCACTTTACAAATGATTAGTTATTATATTTCCATCAGTGTGTTTGTTTATCTTTTTTTCAAGTTTTTTCAGATTGATTGCACGTGTCTAACTTCACCTTGTGTCTCTTCATGCAGAGATCACAGCGGTATCGACCTTTACGAAACAGTTGTCCTCCCATGGTCCTGCCACTTACAAAGTCTGTATCAATGCTGGCCATCAGCCAAAGAGACCTTGATGGTAGGTATTGCTTTACTTTACAATTACAATTACTTACTACTAAAGCTTGTCACATACCTATTTTATGGTAATGATACAGTACAAAGCCACTCAAAATATAATCTTTGATTTTTATATTCTATTTCTTGATACCACACATCTTCACTTCACTCCTACACTAAATTAAGTTTACAATTGAATCTTTGTATTGTTGTTTCCTCACTATTGGTGCCATCAGTGGGACGTCCGAGACGTAAGAGGCGGATATCTTTTGCTATCAACCTTTCCCCCATCCTCACTAAATCTAAAAATCAACTTTTTTATGGAGAATCTTCATCTAGTGATGATGATGAGGATAGTACCAGTAAGTAATGCTGCCCTGTAGACAAGCTTGTAGAACCAATCCCCAGTAAACCTATGTACTGTGTAATGTCCTTAAATACACCCTCCACCCTCTCCTCATCTCAGAGATATTTTCATTTATGTTTTTGGTGTGCCTGATTTCCTCACAAACAACAGTGAAACTTTACAAATCTATTTTTTGAACAGTTTTGGTTTGCACATTTTTGAGTTTTGTTTGAACATTTTTCCCACATGAAAAGCATTTTTTTTCTTTCAAATGTAGTAAATTTGCACACTAAAAAGCGTTTCTCTGCTTCGTGTTTCGTTTACTGGTGTGCCTGATTGACAGCCACTATTATTTAAACAATTTAACATACATTTAATATTAGTTAGAGATAACATTTTGCACATAAAAATGCTACTTTTTCACTGAAAAAAGCTAATTGGTGCTCTGCTTACAAATTGTGTAGTAATCATTCTCACAAAATGTCTTTCATTGTGTCAATTTTATTAAGTAGATCAGTCCAACATAATGATGTGCATTCAATTCACTAATTTCACATTTAGAAATGCTGTATTTTTTCTATTAGCTTATTGTAAATAGCACTTAAGCTTTAATCCACACATTCTCGACTGTATTTGAGATTTCTTAAATTGTATTGATGTGATTTAGTCAATGGGAGTTGAACACACGCATTTTTATGTGAATGTTACACTTTCTCAGTGTATAAAATATTGGCACTAGATTTTGTCATCAGTTTTAGCTGTCCTAATGCTTTCAGTGACAGAGTTAATCAAATATTTAACTAAGGAATTAACTGTGAGTTTTAAAAGTCAAAGAGAGTTGGAATTTCTGAATTAAAGGCAAAAAAGTACACAAATTTGGTATGTCGATGCTTGTTTTATAGCATGTATGACCCTATCGGAAGATGGGAATTTAAAATGACTTGTGTACGTTGTGTAAGTCTTTCTGTTTCCTTTGCAGGCATGCGGTCATTTTCAAGCACTTCAGGATCACTTGCATACAGGTCAGTTCAGTGTCACCTGTACAAAAAAAGGGTTTTCTTCAGTCAAGAGAATCCCTCTCTAGTGCAGCACTCATTCAATGTCCCAGAGTTCGAGAAAAGCAATGGCCTCTGAATATAATTCTGTGCTGATGAAAGAAATGAATGTTGTGTGTGTTGCAGTATATCAGAGGAGGAGCCTGGCCCTCTGCGAAGTGACACCGAAGGAAAAAATGTGACAAAAGTCAGTCGAACCTTCAGCTACCTCAAAAGCAAAATGTACAAAAAGACCAGGGTAAGAAAGTTTTCCATCTGTTATTACTTCACATTTATATAGAGTATCTGTAGATATTTACACAGTTTTATGAATTTTTAAGTTAAGTCGTTTGTACACCGCTAGTGTATGACTATGGAATGAATGTATACATTGGTAGTGCTTTGAGAAATCAGATTCATGATAATTAGATTCAGATTGCTGATATGGCTTCTTTTAAGTTGCCCACCCTCTTACCTTTCTTGACTTCAGATTTATATTTGCGCTGTCTGTCTTTTTTTTCCCTTTTTTTTTTAATTCTATAGATTTTTAGAACAGCCTATTTGAAACATACAACAAACAACATAATAGGCCGACAAATTACTTGCAAATTACTTGCATTATATAGGCCGACAAATTACTTGCATTAATATCTGCATTATTCTCTGCATTATCACAAATTACCATTGTTGTCATGTAGTCATGATCAAATGGACACTGCATAATATATTAATGACATTTTGTCTTGAAACAGCAACATTTAATTGTCACGGTACATAGCACTGCATGCAGTTTCTACTGCCTTAGAGAAACACAACAGGAAGTTGATATAATGAAAAAGTTGTCTGTGGTTTTCAGAATCGCTTGGTGACCTCAGGCACAGCTTTAGGGGACAATAATCAGGAGCAGAACAACACACTGGGACTGTCCTTAAACTGCAGTGGCACATGACAAGTTTACCAAATTCAAATTACATCATTGCAACCACACAATATATGTGGGAATAACAAAGGAAACAATTGGTTTAATGCACTGAAAACAAAACTGTGCTCCACTTACAGTGCGATAATCATTCACACAGAAAATCTTTTACTGTCTCAAATTACTTAAGTAGATCAGTCCAACTAAATGATGTGCATTCAACTCACTATTTGACATTTTGTGATGTTGTTTTTTTTGTTTTTGTCTTATGGCAAGAAATACTCCTCTCAGATTATATCCACACATTATAGATTGTATTTGAGGTTTTTTATTTTATTACATGTATGTTAACAAGCCTATAGTATTTTAATGCACACATTTCTAGTTGGACTGATTTACTGAGACAATGTATGATTTTTTCCCAGTGTGGTTTGGACAAGAGTTTCTCAAACATTCACCCAAAATACCTTCTATAATAATCTGGCAATCTAAGTACATGCACCATAGCTTGAGAACCCCTGTCTTAGATTATACATGTTATCAGTTACCTCATAGTTGTCTTGTATGCATCTTACTTAATACTGTACTCCATTATACTACAGTATAGACTGATTTCAAAGAAAGAGGATCTTAGCAACGTTTTGTCACGGCCTCTGTATCCGACTTTACACAGAAATAGCAGAAATAGCACGTCCTTTAGCAAGCCAGTCACTTCCTCATAGTAGGTTTCCAAATGAAGCCTTAGTATAGTGACATACACAGTCAGGCATGGTATACAGGAGATTTACAAGGAGCCATGGATTTTCACTCAGATGGAAAGGTTGGCTGGAGGTAGGTGAACACAACGATCTGTTCCCAGTCTAAGTGAGTCTGTCATAATATTGTATTCAAAGTGACTGCCGCCCCCTCTCGAGCTGATTTATTTTTCCAGTTAAGTCGCAGTGTATTAGAGTAGGCTTCGCAAAATGTCTTCTAGATTAAGTTTTGATTGTCACACAAGATTAGTCTGCCTGCGCTACAGCAAATACATTGCAAACTAGTGTATGAACCTGTGGGATTGTTATCATTGGTGTTACTAGGAATTCTTGAGGAGTTAGCAATTTAAATTACTTTTTATTTTATTTTTGCTTCTGTTGTTGGCATGTATTTGATTTGTGTACCAGGCATAGTTTTCCTCATCAGTATGTTTTAATGTACACACTCTTTAAAAGCAAGTAAAGTTTATGTTGAAATGCATGTGAGTAGGTATGGGTACGTTTGTGCAATTTTGGCTTTATTTTTTTACCATTGGTTAGACAGATGTTGTTGCAGGAAGTGAAAATGACTGCTTAGCTGCTGCCGCTGTGGTGCAGTCAGCCTGAAGATATGTTAAGTGACTGAACAAAATAAGCTCTAAGTATGCCAGAGCTTTGTGGTTCGCTCTCAAACCAATAGGCACAACGCTGGTCATTAAAACTGACTGGAAACTCAATTTTTCCATTTCATTTGGGTTTCGGGTGGGGACGCTCTGATGTCAATGAGAATAAAAGCGCTGTTCTTCTCTGGATGACTTTATGGGATTGTGATTAAGTCTAGTCTATAGAAATGAGCAACTGGGGAGCCCGGTCGATTATTGGCGGTGCTACAGAAAGACTTGCCTTGTGTTAAAAGGTCAAAAGCTTGTGTACCAGACAGCAAGTCTCCATTAATGCATGCTTCATACTAATGTCCATAGCAGCCATTGTATGTTATGTAAAATCTTATAAACTAGTTCACTTAGCCTCCTCAAAAATGGCCTTTTAATGAACCAATTTGTTGTCAGCATAAATAATGCATCAGTTAATATGCAAACCTCCTGCTGTGTAGCACATCAGTGTAATAATGTTGCACTGCTGGATCCAGATTGGGGACTGAGCTCTAAAGATAAAGTCTGGTTTAATTTACAGCCATCCATGCAGCACATACTAAAAATGGAGCTGGGAAAAGAATAACCATTGATTATTAAACATTTTGGTAACACTATTTGGCAGTAAGAAAACATTTTAAAAACTGTAATTAACAAATATTTA
>JAVQKG010401105.1:0-10921 GCA_036025885.1 Hypseleotris bucephala | reverse complement strand
AATCTAAGAGAGACCAGACTAACATCTTTGTATAAAGTGGAGTTAGTCGCTGCTGGACAGGCTTAGGTAAAACAAAGTGAAATCTATCAGACAGTATACAATTAGACTAGGGTTACACTGGGTAATGGCCTTTAGCTGAACTCATACGGGTGACAGGTGAGGAGACAGGTGAAAGTGATACACACACACACAGACATACATTCACGCACACGCACACACACACTTACATACACAAACAAACACACTCACATATATACACATAGATACAAGCACGCACACAGAGACACACTTATGCACATACAACACGCACACTAAATGCACACTTTTACAACATTGGGCCATTTTACACAATGCCACTAGAAATAAAAATAATAAAAAAGTCCTATTTATGTATGGACGTCCAATCGATTTTTTTCTTTTGTGCCATTATGTAACGCAAAGAAACTAAAATCCTAAAATGATGCTAAGTACTTGTAGAACAAAGTTTGTACATTTTGTGGCATATTGAGAAAGGAAGTAAACAACATAAATGACAACTAGAATAATCCATCCATATTCTCATTTAAAACAAACTCTACAGCGTGTGTGAGATCTGTAATACCCCAGTTTGTCCACCAGATGGGTCTGTGTACACTTATATTACTAGTCACAGCACTAACTCCACAGCAGAGGAAGTCAGATAAACAAACCATCAAGAACTACTGTTTACATGAGAGGACTAAACCAAGACTAAACCAGGACTAAACAAGGACTAAACCAAGACTAAACAAGGACTAAACCAGGACTAAACAAGGACTAAGCCAGGACTAAACCAGGACTGAACCAGCACCATAAACCAAGACTAAACAAGGACTAAGCCAGGACTAAACCAGGACTGAACCAGCACCATAAACCAAGACTAAACATGGACTAAGCCAGGACTAAACCAGCACTAAACCAAGACTAAACAAGGACTAAGCCGGGACTAAACCAGCACTAAACCAAGACTAAACAAGGACTAAGCCAGGACTAAACCAGGACTAAACCAAGACTAAACCAGGTCTAATTCAGAACTAAACTAGGTCTAAGCCAGGACTAAACTAGGACTAAGCCAGGACTAATTCAGAACTAAACTAGGACTAAACACGGTCTAAATCAGGACTAAACCAGGACTAAACAAGGGCTAAACTAGGACTAAACCAGGATTAAACCAGGACTAATATTATTATTATTATTATTTATTTATTTGAACGGGACAGTGCACATTAATGAACGTACAATTGTATACACAACTTGGCGTAAACATGCCGGATTATAGCACGGTGCTAATTTCCATCTGTAGTCCCGGAATGGGGAAGCTATTGTACATGTTTTTTAGTGGTAGGGGAAACCTACGCAGACACGGGGAGAACATGCAAACTCCACACAGAAGGGCCCCGACTGCCCGGTCCGAGAATCGAACCCAGGACCCTATTGCTGTGAGGCAAGAGTGCTAACCACTGCGCCACCGTGCCGCCCATTTACATTATTTACAGTCAAGAACAGCAAAATTTTCAATTCTTATGGCATATGGGAAATTAATCTTAAAAAATCAGCAATATTTTGTATTGAACAGTCTATCGCCCAGTCCTACATTTGATAAGTTTTACTGACTATTGCCATCACTTGTGTATGCAAATATCACAAGTCTAAGGGCCTTTGATTTGGTTCTTTACATTGTTCTGCTCCTCCCTCCCAGCCCTTGCCTTCCAGCGGTCTTCATGGTCAAGCTCGTTATAGAGGGCCTCACGACTGGATGCCAGGGTCTGCTTCCTAAGCTCCTTAGTGCGTTGTTCCCACACTGACTTATTGATGCCTTTGTGGTTCTTCTGCTGTTCCTTACTGTAGAAACAAGTGGATTGAAATACAAATAAGCAAGAATATATTTATGCACATAATATTCACAAACATGGCAAAAACAAAATATAGGTACAGAAAAATAGCCAGGACACAAAGACACATTGGGGGCACACACATTTGGCTGTACCTACACAACCAGGATGTTCTGGTTGTCGTCATACTTTGCCAAAGTTTTGTACTCAAGCAAACTATGTAGGACCATCAGTGGAGGATAGGCAAGAGGCACAATCAATATCTTTAAGTATCAAATAATAATGAGATAACCCGATTAAATAGCCTACATCGAAGGAGCCATATTATGCTTTTTTGGGCTATTACTTTAAAATGTTAAAACAAATGTAAAATATTTACAGAAAAAGTCATTCTGAAAAGTTTTGCTTTCTCTCTGCAGAAAATCTCAAATTTGGTGTTTCCTTTTTACTACTACAGCTGTCACAAAGTAGCAGAAAGGTTTGTTCCTTCAACTATCAACATTGAAATGTAAAACCCAATGTTTTTATTATAACAAGATAAATGATTCCCCATATGTGCACAAATTAAAATAAATACAACTCTGTTTTTGACAAGGGAAAAATGCTGACGTTAGAAAAGTTGGGCAAGCACAATAGGGCCCCTGGTGGTTAAGCAAGTATTTACTTATTTATCACACTAAACAAAAGTAGTGATTACCTCCTTTTGCCGTCCAAAACTCAAATGTTATCATTTTATCTATCTATAATTTTTAGGTCAACCACAGTAAAGCAACAGCCATACTGCGAGGTGCAGGGAGGCAACAGAAAATACCGTTAAAATTTTAAAAAGCCAACACAAATAATAGCTAAAGAAAGCCAGAAATTAAATAGTAAAGGTTAAGAAAGTAAAGTATCGAAACCAGAAAGAAAGCAAGGAATGGTACTGAACAAAAGGGATTCAGAAATAAATAAACAAATAAATAAATAAATACCAGTCCAGAAAGGGATCTGTAGCGTTGTGACACTCACTGTGTACTTTGTTGCTGAGGAGGGAAACAACTAGTGAGTGAGATGGTACAAAACAAAAAGGATTTCATTCCAAATTGGGCTCCGGTCTGCCCTAAAATGTTCTATTAGCCATATTTTGCATTTGCCAAAGTTAGTTAAATATTTTGGAATGTAACCCTTTACATAAAAGACATGTTGTTAAACAGACTTTTGAACAAACAAATGATTTCAAGGTTTCCAGTTTTGCCTGTACGTATGTTTTGTGTATTATATATCACGTGTTATCTGTTGCATTACTACACACATTATACGTTAATACAATTTAACATTTAAGTTTTTTATGCTTCAACATACAATTTCTGCAAAACCAATAACATTCAGATTAATATGTCAAACAATGTTATATGTCATGTTCACACATACAAACAGGTACTATAAATCCAGTTACTGACACAAGACACAAATGGCTACAGTGAAGCATACAACTGTATACAATATGTAATTTCAAAAAAGGTCATGTAAAATCCAAACAAATCCAAAACAAAATACCATAATATCTCAAAATAAACTGTGGGTTAGATAAATAAACAAAATACATTAATAAAATTACTTTATTTGGTAGCATTTTATCTTTTGCAGTTTTTCACTAACAAACAGAAAATAAATAAATAAACCCAAACAAGTACAAAACTCACGCTGCTATAGAGAGGTTGGCAGCAGACAGTGGGCTGACTTCAGCCACCTCCTTGGCTTTCTGTAGAGCCATCTTCTGGCTGGCAGCTTCCTCCTCCTCCTGCTCATCCTGAAAACAAGGTTAGAAATATTATAAGACCTAAACTGTACCGGATTTAAGACTTAGAAGTTGTCTACAAAACTAACAATAGTATACCTTTGTCAGTTCTTGTGCGTTAGCCAAGTTATCCACAGCGATAGCCAAGAATACATTCAGCAGAGTGTCTGAGCAATATCATAAGAAACACACAATGGGAATGACCATACCCTAAACCACTTAAATAATTCAGTCATTTTTTTTGTATATTTTCAATGCCAAGGATACAGTTGCCAAAAAGAGTTAGCACAATGAAGAAGACAGAGAAGGCCATGCCCTTGTTGACTCCGCCCTGAGACTGGATGCCGTCATACATCACCATGTTCCAGTCCTCACCAGTCAGAATCTAACACACACACAGACGAGACACTTAACTGTATTATGTTTCTGCTTTTCCATAAGCCTCATACATTTACAAGTCCTCTGTGCTCACCTGAAACACTGTCATTATTGCTGCAGGGAAGGTATCAAAGTTTGTCGGAGGAGTCCCGTTTTCAAAATTAAACCTAGCATGAAAAAAAATAGTTAGGAAAAGAAGACCAGTACCTAAGTGGTTCTGAATTTGTGGCACACACCAGATGAAAATTATGATCTGGCATATTTACATTACCTTGTTTTATGTTGAGTTTTATAATCTAGTTATTTTTTAAATAAATAAAATATTGAAACGCTATTATAGCAACCTTTTTTTAAGAACCACAGATTACCCACATTTTAATTTGCAGTCAGCATAAACCTTTATCAGATTATTCAATAAAACTATTTTCAATCAAAAATTTCTGAGAGAAAGAAACACTAACTGTCCTCCGAAGAGCTGCATTCCCAGCAGGGCAAAAACAACTATGAAGAGGAAGAGCAGGAAGAGCAAGCTGATAATTGACTTCATTGAGTTGAGAAGGGAGACCACAAGGTTTCGCAAAGACGCCCAGTACCTATAATAAATGAAATTGTTAATTACTTGGTCCTAAAAAATGTTTCACTATTATAAAATTAGGATTACAAATATTAAACTTACTTAGTGACTTTGAATATCCTCAATAACCTGAGAGCTCGTAGCACACTGATGCCAAAGGACGTGCCCGGCTGGATCATGGACCACAGGACTTCAAAAATACTGCCAGATATAACCTGGTTATAAGCAAAGAGATGGAATATCAACAGTAAGATTTACTGTATCTATTATGTATGATTAACCACAGGCAGGCTGGTGTGCTATGGACTTACTATGCAGTCAAAGCAGTTGAAGGAGGAGTTGAGGTAGGCCTGTCTACCTAGGCCATACATCTTTACAAACATTTCTGTCAAGAATATTCCCAGGAAGAGGAATTCAGCATAATCTACAAGCAAGAAAATAATAAAAGGTAAGAGGCAGGTTTGACAAAAGGGACCAAACAAGTGTGAAAATTCAAAATACCATGTCTCTATTCTTCATACTGAATGTGGAAGTTCAAGTGAAATTATATTTAAAATTTATTATTATATAAAATGTATTTTTCGGTGTATAATGAGAAGATCTGTAATGTGACTAAATCAAATGTGACTAAATCTCAAAGTAATTAAGTCACATTTGCTTTACACCACACATTTCTAATTGCCGCAAGAGACTGTATGTAGTGCGCAGTGGGTAAGCGTTTGCCCTGCAACCGGAGGATTTGAATCCCCGCCCAAGTGCAAATTATTGTTGTGTTCCTGGGCAAGACACTTAACCGCATTGCCTATGAATGAATGTGGTTGTGTGATTGGTGGTGGTCAGAGGGACTGTAGGCACAGACTGGGAGCTACTCCTCTGTCAGTGTGCCCCAGGGCAGCTGTGGCTACACGTTTCTTAACACCACCACCGAGTGTGACTGTGGAGTGAATGAATAATGCAATTGTTAAGCGTCTTTGGGTATCTAGAAAAGCACTATAAGTAGTATGCCTTATTATTATTATTACATACAGTATGTGCAGTATTTCTATCACTAATCTGTGCTCGTTAATATTTAGGATACATTTATACTCACAGAGAAAATCTGACAGTGGTTCTGGTTGGTCATAGTGGACCACAGCCACACACATCGTGTTGAGTCCAACCAAACAGAGCACTGTCCAATAGAAAGCCTGCGTCTTTACTACTCGTCGGATCAAGAAACGCAGCCGCCGTTCACGCCTCTTAAAATTTGAGCCTTCAAGTTTAGAACTTTTCAAACTGGCTCGGGCAAATGGTGAACCTGGAAAAATAAACATTATAAACCAAAAAAGTAATCTATTTTACATTTATATATGTTTAAAAGAAATAAAATAAAATGCAACTTGTAAAAAACATCAATATTGGACAACATATGTTGTGTGCTTTTTAGGTTCAGAGTTCAACGGTTGCAGTTATTGTATCTTACCTATGGCGAGATCCCCTTCTCCTTCCTCCGGGTTTAGTAGCTCTGCTTTGCTCTTGTGATTTTTTGTGGCTCTTCTGCGGGAACCTGCAGCAAAAAGTAGGATTATAAATTGATTTTTAATATAAGGAGCAATTTTAAGACAGCCTTTATTCAAGCATGGCTGAATTAACTGTTTTACCATCATAATCAGCATCATTGTCATCATCAGCCAAGATGACCTCCTCTATAAAACACAAGAGAAACACAACATAATAATACATTAAGTGAAAAAAGTCATTTTAACTGTGCACATTTTGAAAGACTTAAAACTTTGAATACCTAAATACAGTTATCTGTTAAATGTAAAAAACACAACAGCAGTGCCAACTTTCCTGCTTTTGCTTCCTTTTTGTGACATCAAACCAACAAATACAGATTTATATTAGATTATGATCTCAGGAGGAGTATCTAAAGCAAAACATACCAGCTTTACAGATCCACTCCAGGTACCCATTGAGTTCCCTTTCAATCTGCTGCTGTCTTCGGAGTTTCAGAAACTCGCTCCGGTTTTCAACACGCTCTCTTTCTTTGGCAAATTCCCTGTAAGGATAGTAACTATTATACTCCAGACTAGTCTAAAACAATACATTTTTGTATCTATATTTTTATTCAAATAAGGGGAACAACTTGCAGCTGGTCATAAATAATGTGAATTTGATACATACCCAGACAACACACCCAACACAAGGTTGAGCATGAAGAAGGAGCCGATGATGATGAGTGGGATGAAGTACATCCAGTTCCATGTGCTCCCTGAGGCGTCGTTGCTCTGTTGAACACACAGAAAACAGACGCATAAATCAGTTGGTAGGTCTCCTGATCAAGCTGACATGAGCTAACAGAAACATCAGTTAATAGTTTATGGAGAAAGACAGACGGGACACTTAACACAGTGCTTTTTGTTTTAGTGGCAGCCAATGCTGGTATTTGAGTTACAATAGTAGTTTTTGGTGTCATTTCAGATCACTGAGAAGTTTGAAACAATTCTTATCCACACTAGGTCAGTGGTGTTGTTTTTGTTATTGTGAGGTAAAAGCTTTCTGTCTTAATTCATAATGTACTGCATATGAAAGACAGTTTTACACCTTCAAAATGGAAAAACAGCTGGGCTAACATCAGTTTAAGTTCAGTCATCACAATAAGGAAATGCACCTGTGTGACTTTTTCTTTACTCCTTATGGCAAAGTAAATAACAGCTGCTGACTGAGCTCCTACAATGTTATTCTTCAAATCTTCAAAACCATCTAAGGACACCTTTATACTTCCTTGTCTTGTACATTCACATAACATTGATATGTTCCTGCATTTACCTTTTTTTCCCCAGTGTTATCTACGCATGTATTCTTTTTATACTTTCCTTGATTGGTTCAAACAATGCTATTTTTCTTGCTAATTAATCTTTCTCATAACCGTTTTTGTCCACCCACCTGCTATCTCTACCCACAAGCCTTTTTAGTTCAGTAATGCCATGACGCACCCAATGTAGCACTGAGTCTTTTTTTCTACCATTAAACATTTACCACCTTCTTCCCAGGCAGCTGCAAGAATAACTCGGGCTGAACAGGCCTTTTTAAATATAGAGCATCTCCGGGAAGAAGGGACACAGAGAAAGTAATGATGAGTGACAATGAAGAACCAACAAGGGAAAGACTAGAGAGAAATGTGAAAACAAATGTACCATTTGTTTTTGCTGAATGATAAATATGATACTCTCTAATAATAATAACGGGTTAGATTTATATTGTGCTTTTCAAAGCCACACGGCTTTCTCAAAGTGCAACATTTTTACGCCATTGTTCATTCACACCACAATCACACTATGGTGGTGATGTGTGTGGTTGCCATTGTGCGTCCATGACTCCTCCAACCACCACCAAAGACCAACCAGACAACCACATTCATTCATAGGCAATGGGGGTAGAGTTTCTTGCTGATGTACACATATGCGCTTTGACAGGGACTCGAAATGGCAACCCTCTGGTTGCAGGGCAAGCACCTACCTACCCACTGCGCCACTACTCAAATCTTCCAATTTTAGTCAAATATCTTTCCCCATTTTAAACCTTTGAGGAATGTCTTTTTGATTACTACTTAAAACTGTTTGCAGTTCCAGCACAATTATAATGCAATCTAAAAATTCCCATTCAAATGATTTTACATCCACTAAACACAGAAAACAAATTGTACACTACCCACCACAAACATGTTTTGGACTATTGTCACGTCCTCACACACAGCAACCGAAGTTGCTGTGTGTGAGGATGTGCTTACATAGTAAAGCAGGTCAGTCCAGCCCTCCATGGTGATACACTGGAAGACGGTGAGGATGGCAAACAGGATGTTGTCAAACTGCGTAATGCCGTAGTTTGGTCCCAGCCAGTATGGTCTACAAACGGTGCCTGTGGGACACTGCCGGGAAGGGGGCTCATTCCCACAAGGAAACTCCTCTCGAATCTCACCTGAAGACAATAAAGCATTTCAATATCTGCAACAGCTGAAAGCAAAAATAATGTTTTGCAAAGTATGTTTATTCAGAGAGTACATTAATAACTTATACACACTTCTAAAATTTATTTTGCGTCAGAAGAATCATCAGACATAAAAATCTATCCCAAATAATAAGCAATAATTTGCTCTGGTGACCACAAAAAGAAAAAGAATAGATAATAACTGACCCAAATAGATCTAACAACTTAACAGCACAACTTGCCAGCATACTTGCTAATAGACCTATGCAAGACAAAATGACTGACCTGTTTGATTGTCGAAGCAGGTTTCGTGGAATTTGCCCATGTAGAACTCCAGGCCGATGATGGCAAACATAAGAATGGCAAAGAAAAGTAGCAGGCCAATTTGCAGCAGAGGAATCATGGCCTTCATGATAGATTTGAGCACCACCTGTAAGCCTAGGCAACACAAAACATCCATCTTAATTCACTCATATTAAGGTTAATCGCAAGTTAACTGTAAAAATACATGTCTACAATATGACTTTATGTTGTCATTTTACTGTTATTGAAAAGCTTCTTGATTTGCCCTGATTTACAGGATTTTTTATGATGAGTAAGCCTCTTCAGCTGTGTAGTGGAGTCCAGGCTATTAATAACACTGCAGTGGTGCTGGAGCAATACTGCTGTGCTGCTGTAGCTGAATGTTCAAATGGACCAGGTATTTTACATAAAACAACACATAATGCATAAAAGAAAATAAGAAAAACATACAACTATGTTCAGCGATGTTTTATTGTTGTTTTTCCACACATACCTTTTGCATATTTGTAATCTTGTTCAGACACTGACCATTTCAAGAGCTGAAAACACTTTCTGTTGTTTCCTATTGTTTACATTGCCTATTGTAGTGAAGTGGCCAGCAAGGGTAAGGAGGGCCTTAATGGCAAATGTATCTAATTTGTGCTTTTTCAGCAGAGACAACAGCTGTTTTGAATAAATAGTGCATTTTTTATTGCAAGTTATGGAAAGTGAAACGCTAATTTAGAGGTCCAAAGTGAATTCCAAAATATGTCCTATTTAGTTATTCTGCAGTAAATGGCATATAAAAGGCCAACAACATTTAACTTTAGGGAGAATATCATAAAAGTGTACCTACTAGGAATACCAGAGACAAGTTTCAGAGGCCTCAATACTCTCACAGCCCTGAGAGTCCTCAAGTCAAACTCTGATCCCACAGTGGACAGGATCCTGTAAAAAATCAATAGTCAAAGTTTGTCAACAATGACAGTCTTTCTGGTTTTCACACACTGCCACCATGACACACATACTATACAGGTTACTTGACATAAAATCGTGCCAGGTCATTACAAGAGTGTGAGCACCTTATGTAAATCCTCTAAGGCGCGAGCTAATCGATACAGCTGACAAGTGAGCTACAGCAAGGCAGTGTTTCAGGACAAGATGGACAAAATGGATGAAGTAGGGATTCTTTATGTATGCGAATGGTAATGCTTTGGTTGTCCTTTTTGATGGTTTGAAAGCAGATTCACCATAAACCATTTCTACAAACCAGAACTAAAAAAGGACTAAACCTGAAAAATAATGGTGCATTAAAATCATTTTACTCTTAGAAGTACAATCTAATAAAAACATTACTCAGGTAAATGTAATCAGTACAAATAACTTTTTACTACCCACCTCTAGTTGTAATATTGCAATAATAATACATTTGTGATATTATTGTGCAATCCCTGTTTAGGATCATCTGAAATAACATCGTAAAGAAGTGACTAAAACTGAGCAGTTGGAGGATGACGGGGCACGTGCAGAGAGTGTGTGAACAATAGCAGATGGCGCGGGTGTGAGATGCTGACTATGCATATTTATCTTTATACACTGTTCTCTTTAAGCCGTACTCCAGGGCGACACCTGTAAGGCCGGTTTGGCTCGCTTCAAGGAGTTGTACAGAGCATGTGCGATTACTCAAGAGGGTTAAGATGCGCCCTGCCAGACTTCCAGTCAGTGGCTTGGTCTGACGCACACACAGTGAATCATATTTCTTCCCTTCACTCCGTCTCTCTGACACATTTCTCCTTCGCTCTGTTCCGCTAAGAGGCCCATTGACACAGCAGAGCCTTAATCACAGCTTTGGAATCCACCTGCTAAACTCAGAGGCCAGAAAATGGCAACAGTAACACAAAGCCAGGATATGTAGAGACAGGTTAACTTGAGCTAAAACTTGGGTCTAGAGTTACCTCTAACCCCAGAGGGGTCTGGCTGCAGGCTCCACCACCATGTACCTCCTCTGCAGCCTCCACCACCATGTACCTACCTCCACCGTCATGTACCAAAACAAACGGCGGCCATTTTGGCTAAAGAACTTGCTAGCTT
>JAVQKG010401068.1:0-14926 GCA_036025885.1 Hypseleotris bucephala | reverse complement strand
GGTTAATTGGGAATTTGTCAATTATGGTTAATTGCAAGGCAATTTCTCTGTAATCATCCTTGTACGTCCTTGCAATGTATGTATTTAGCATGGTAAAATCCTATTACAATACAGGATAACCTAGAAATGATGGCAGGTTAAGGGGTTTGAGTTTGTAATTACAGAAAAATGACATAAACCATTACCATTTTATTACTTGTTTATTACCATACTATTACCAGATTACCGTGTTGCCTATGATTTGACTAACCTGTCTTTGGGCCACATAGCCACATGGTTGTAAAGGTAGTAGGATAAGTGGTTAGGGACCAGATCTTTGCCGGACACTCGGACGTCCACAGGATACCAGTACTCAAACTCTCTCCTCAGCTTCTGCAGGTGCTCTTTGGGGATGGTCGTCTTTGGAAACGGGGCCGTTTTGAAGAAGATGAAGTCCCACACCTCTCTGGTCATCTGCTCAGGTCTGTGTGGAAGAAAGACAAAAGTGAGAATGATGAAAAAATGACAACATAGTTGTTTTATTTATTTAAATTCTTGTCCTCTGATAACTCTAAAAATGTATAGTAAATTGATCCGAAACACCAAAATAATAAACATGGTTTCAAAAAGCAGCTATGGGCAATGCATATATTTATTTCAAGAAACTTTGTATTGTATTTGCAAACCCATCTCTGTGATACAATAATTATTCTATCCTCTTTCCAAGTCATCACATCTTCCACTTTGTTACATGCTCAATAATCTGTCAGTTTCTCATAAATACGTAATAGCACAGCTTGAAAACTGTGGTTGGACTTAATTGTTTTACTTTTTGTTTGGTAATTGCTTACTTCCACAAGTTAAGTTTTGATAGCTAATACCCCAGCTGCCACTCTAGTCCCTCATTTCCATGTACCACACGTTTGTGGAGAAACAGCAAATCAGTCGAGCTGTTCATCAAGAGGGAAAGAGTTATTGATTTAAAGCTACTTGTGAAGTTTGAAAAGGAAAAATGAAAATGACACACACTTACTGCCTGTTGTCTTAAGTAGAGCTATTTAACTGCCTGTAAGCTCAAATAGATAATCAGCCTGTCACAATGAGTTAAGCAAATATATTTACTAATGGCCGTATGTTCAAGACAAAGCATCAGAATAAAGGAAAAGGCAATTTTCACTTTGAACAATGTGTCATTGTAGCCTGGCAAGACAGACTCCACTGTACCAGCTTAGAGTCTGGTGACTTTAGAGCGATAGTTGCAGGTGCCAAGTCGATTAAAACTGACAATTTACTGCAGTTTTCACATTCGAACTTTTCTAGGGTTTACTGAGACTGGTTTGAATGGCTACAATATTGTTTAGGTTAGGATAAGATAGGAGAAGAGACAATTTTCTATTCATCTTAATGATTGAGGACATCCGCATTATCGATTATACCCTTGTCTAAATGCCACACAAAGCGAGGCGTATTGATTGAGCGTTTGACATTGCGTTTATTGTGTGTCCGTACTTGATTCCCAGTGGTGAAGTCCCCTGTCCGTTCAGCACCCCTCCCTGAAGAAGGTGGGCCACGGTGTAGTAAGCCATGTAGATGGTGGAGTCCGATAGAGACTCAATCAACCACTGCTCATCCCAGGGCAGCCGCGTTCCTATGGCAACCAAGGGACAAAAATACACACAAAATGGCTTCATCTTGATTTGAAAAGATAAGAGTCAAGGCCTCTATAAACCTAATTTAAAACACAGAAATGCACAAGTTTATGCAGGTTTAGAGGCATGCTGTAGAGGTTTTCAGAGTTTTAAAGACCAGTGACCATGCCTTCAAAAGACAGCTTTTTTTTCAAACAATTTTTCCCTATCAGTGGATGTAGGCAGCTCACATCTTTCTGTCTTTTCATGCTAAAACGTAACAGAGTAATGTTGATATCCAATGTGAGGAAATAAACTAGGTGAAGATAAGTTACTAGCTAGAAGATACAAATGGGCTTATGTCACAAAGGTAAGATACTGTAACAAAAAAAAACTATGTATGTATACAGGATGTAGATGGTGATTAAGATCAGAATTGTTTCCTGCTAACTAATCATTTTGTAACTGGATTATTACTTTACAACTGCGTGTTCATATATGCAAAATGCAGTGTAGAAATAGCTTGATGGTGGTCCCAGAAATGGTAATAAATTGTGGATGTTTTCTGAGCACTTTGTTCTGAATATGCATGTTGTGTTTACAGTACAAGTCAACATCAAGTCTATTGTGTACTGTACATGTTGTACTGAATGCCAGCTGGCTATGAGTCCAAATCTTTCACTGTTCAAACACTTGCAGATTCTGTGGAGATCTGTATTTGCTGTCAATGCTCTGTCTCCATCTACAGACCACAGACTTTAAATGCAAGTCCATAAAGCTCAAATATCAACTATGAGCCAATTCTGTAACAATAAGTGAGTAATGAAAAGTCCCATTTAGTGAAAAAAGGCACTCACCAAGTCCATAGGTCCGGGAACAGGCGTGCTCTTGTAGCCAAGCTAAGGTTGCCTCAAAATTCCTTCTGGTTTCATCACAAAATCTGTACAAAAAAATACAGGGATCCTAAAATCAGTTGTACAATCATTTATTATACCCTCATTAATTCTGTTAGGACTTAGTAGGGACATACACAGACAGAAAACCACTGGGGAGAACAGACAGTAACACAATGAGGACATGACATACACCATTAAGTGAGATTGTATTGGACAGCCTAAGAATCATTAAGTCAAATATATCATTCTTACGTTTCCAAAGACTTGAGGGCTTCATTGGCCTGCTGTTTCCACTCTGCATCTCCATAGTCCAAATACCTACAAAAATAAAATTAACAGTGCAAATTTTAAATGGAGCTATGTTATTAAAAGAACTGTTTGATGCAAATGTTGTGAGAAATTCAATGAACACTTACCACTGGTCACAAAGGGCCACCACACACTCATCAGCCGAACGGGACATGACTTGCTTCTCCGGCTCCATGTAGATCATAGCTTCACCCTGTTATAGGTACATGTATTATTATAATGCCATGTAAATAAATAGAATAAATTATACAGTATTTGGGTTTAAAAGCATTCAGAACAGAAAGAGTTACCTTCTCCACCATCATCTTCTGAATAGGTTTTTTGACATCCTGCACCTTCTGACCTTTATATCCCTCGACCAACATGATCTGAAAGGAAATACATTAAAAGCTTTATATTAAAATTCTGCCAATGTCTGCTATGATAAATTGGGTCTTTTCTCCAGACTCCACTGGAATTATAGCATAAAGGCTTAAATGTGATTAAATGGACGAGGAAGGAAAGCAGCTCACCCCTTCATAAAACCCTTTAAGGTAGACCTTTTCTTTGGCCTCAGCCAGTTTCTCTTTGTCGTTCTGGCTCTGAATCTTAAGTTCATCACAGACTAAAGGAGCTGAGAGGTTTCCATAACCCGGGATCTCAATGATGGGGACCTACAATAATGTGAGGTGTGAAGTAACGTTATTAAAAATGGACTATATAATTACATTTTTATGAGTTCTGTAAAAATACATACTGGTTCAAAAGGCAGAACCATCTTGTCTTCAATGCCATGCTTTTCTCTTAGAGCCTTTGGACAAGCAACATGAAAGTTGTAAATTGTATATACAAGCAAAATACTATCATTGTAATAACCAAATTGTTTATTTCTAGTCTTACCTCTTTTTTCTTGATATCCCTGAGGGCAGCAATATCATCAGGGGCATCAGAAGGTACACTGGTTACAACTCCAGTGCCTATAGAAAAATAATGTACATTAAATCATAACTGTATAGAATGTTTCAATAATAATTAATTATAGTATATTCCAGATATCCATTTATTTGTTATCAAGAATCACACACAGTTTAACAATATTTAAGTTATGGCAGCACAATATAAGAAAAGCTTTTGATAACAATGAACCATTTTGAATATTGCATTATTGATATTTTGCAATGCAATTTAAATTTTAATGAAAGTTCAATTAAGCACAGATTGTTCATTCATGTTTTGTTTTTTTTATATAATACCTTTGTCCTCCTTGATGGTGAGCATGGGCAAAGCATAGATGATCTTGTAAGATGTCAGCGGCGCACTCAAAGCAGAGCCCAAAATGTCCTGAAAAGCAGACATTAATTTTTCGTAATAAATTTGTAGATCTTTTTTACATATATATTTCACCATGATTTACAGCTTGAGATCCGTTTTATTAAAATGTTTGTCAAAATCATGCATATAGGACCTTTAAATATTTAATCCATCTACTTTACTGTTTTGCAGTTTTTTGGCAGAGTTGAATATCTTGTACCTGTCCGAGGATCTCCATGACGACAGGCACCACTCCGTTCTCTTTAGTGAAGCCCTGGAAGGACATGTTTCGGGCAGACCTCCCGGTGCAGATGAAGATGTCTCCGTTCGTCGTCTCAAACGCCACGTACTTCATGTCAGGCCTCACCCAGCAGTTCGTCTGACCAAACATCGTCTCCGGTCTCAGGGTGGCAGCCACCAAGAAGATGTTTTTGCCCTTCATACCACTAAAGATACACCATAGTATTTTAACTGTTGTTTTAATTGTTCTCCAGTGTTTAGGACAGTGGTTTCAAATTGTGGATATAAATGTTTTATTGCTGCTTTGGAGAACTGACAAAGCAAAGCTTAATCCTGTCTAAGACCAGAATTTGTCCCATTTTAGACTTGTTTTACATTTACAGTAAGTCATGTTTAGTTCTTCTACAGTTGTGCTGGTATAGTGCTTCTTTGGTGAAATTATTCTGTTTCTTTGTTTAAACTTGTGGTAACTTTAGCTTTAGGTTTAAACTAGTTCATTAAAATGGTCCAAGTAAAAGTGAGAACAACTAGAAGGATATTGAAAAACTGAATGTTCCTACCTGCTGTAAAACACCTTTGACTTGAATTTCGCAGTATATGGTTCAACAATCTTCATTTTAATAAGGGTGTACTCCTGAGGTCCAACTCCCTATGCAAGAAAAAGCAAAGAATGTCATGAGAAGTAATAAATCACTGGCATACATCAATAACTTTAGCATTATGTACTTTACCTCTCCAGTTTGTCTGTCATGGTCCATACACGGTTGTCCATCTTTGGGAGAATATATGGTATATCTGCAGGAGAATTCAAAATGTTGTAGTCAAGTTAAGATTTACACCTAAACTCAATAGGTTATGGTAATTATTTACATTTTCTCCATGCACCATCTCACCTTTTCCCAAATTTAATCTTCTTCCGCTCCTTCAGGGTGATGAACTGCCAGCGGACAAAGGAGTCGTAGAAGGGGTTGACATCTGTGGTGATGAAGGACCGCCTCCAGTCGACCTAAGAAGACAGGGTGACATTTTGGATCAATTTAGTGCAACTATGTGGCCTAAATGTCTATAGCCTTCCAACAGTAGGAACGGACTCAAAAACTAAATGTACAGTATGTTGCAATAAACATAACAGACTAGCAACTTTTTCATATTGTACATTGATCAGATGTAATAATATGACCATGGACAGATGAAATACATAACACTAGATGATAAATGGGATATACTGGGCAGCAAACATTCTGATGTGTTATAAAGAATGACACCTGGGTCTGACCATCTCCCAAAATTTAGCTCTTGTGCTGTGTTGAAAGGTGGTGATAAAACAATGACTTGTATGTGTAGAAAAGACTTGTAAGAAAAGCTAAATTTTGCTGTAATGCATAAAGGTATAAAGTCACCTTGACGCCCATGCTTTTGAGGTCTTTGACAGCGAGAGGAGGGAAGTACTCCAGCCAGTGTTCAGCGTTGGCAAACTTAGCGATTTCCTGATCATTCAAACCCAAAGACCTCATGATGTCCCATTGGTATGTGGCACTTCCTGATTTGGCCACAGCTTTACTCTAGAAAGAGTAAGTAAGAAAGGGTTACAATTTGTCATTAAATTGTTTATAAATGGGATGATACCCCATTATTAACTATAGATAATGTTTTATTGGAGGACTGACCTTTTTGCCTTTTGCTTTGTCTTTAATGATGATTTCATCGTTTGTTTTGGGCTTCTCCTTCTTCTCTTCTTCTTCATCCTCATCAGGAAACTGAGGTGGGTTTCCATACAGTTCCATCTCCCGCTTTAGTTTGTCTGAACAGGCCTGGAAGACAACAATCACACATGTGTTATAATATTTGATTTGATTTAATATACACTTTTTTATATTTTTTAAATAATGACATTTCATTATTACTCATAATATTTTACACAAATAATGCCATGTAATGTTTTAACGTGAAGATAATATAGGCAATGACATGAAGTATTAGGCAATCACATTAAAGTTTATGCAATGGCATTAAATATAAGCAGATAACAAGGACAGTTTAACTTGTGTAGCCACTCACTTTGATGGGCATTCCTGTGCAGTGAAGTCCAAAGGGAAAAAGACTGTTCTTGCCTTTTAGTGTCTGATAGCCCACACCAAACTGTAAAAGAGTTATTAAATAAATACAATCAACATTTACTCTGACTTTATAATACACAACTCTTTCGTTTAATAATTAAAATAATTTACCTCACATTTGGAAAAGCTGAAAGTGTGACCAAGGTGCAAACGACCATTCATGTAGGGGTAAGGAAATGTAACAAAGTACTTGTTTTTGCTGGTAAGTAGAAAAACAAGGTACATTTTTACAGGTCACCAAAATTTTAGGTATGAAAACCTTTTCACTCAACTAGCAAACCATAATGCATATTAACATTACATTACATTCATAGTTCAGTGGTATTTAAGAAGAATACTGTTAAATTAGAGTAATTAACGACTTACTTTGTGCTTTCTCCAATTGTCGTGGGAGCATCATGTTCAAAGACCTTCTCCCTTTCCCACTTCTCTTGGATCTCAAGCTCTATCTTTCTTAAGAAGTCTAACTTTGCTGTTCCTTTCCTCTCCTGGAAAATAATATGGCGCATTTTAGCCCAACTGTTTGTGGCTTATAGCTAGACTTTATAAAACATGGTACTGTAAAGAAGTCCACAAGACTAGTTAATCTCAAGTGTTCAAGTTCTCCTACAATTTTAGGACTGTCAAAGGGTTAGACAACTAGCAACTGTTAGCTTAGCATGGAACTTTAGCTTGAATAACAATGCAGTATTCTACAAATTCAAGCATGTACTAAAAGACGTACAATGGAGCTATAGAGAGCATAAACATACCGTCATTTTGACCCCAAATGCTGGCTATTTGCAGAATTATTGTGAGACAGCAACTGTTTCCAGCTGGACAAGGGAGACCCACGCCGCGCCGGTGTGTTTCGGCTGATGACATCCACAGCCAACGCGCGGTGAGTTCTGGGAAATGAAGTACTCACGTTTTCTTCAGTTTTATTTTGATAAATGTGAAATTGTTATATTATATTATTTAATTTAATTCTGATTTGTAACATTTATATATCTAATTCTGAATATATTGTGTTTTTTACGATTAATTACTACATTTGACCTTTATTTAATTTTAACGTATTCTTCACGACTCGCGTTGCTATGCCGTAAATCGCTTCTTACGATCTGCCAGTGAAGACAGCAGCAGAAGGCCTGATAAATTCATAGACGATGATAGCAGGATTATTTATATCACGCACTTTCATTTTATAGACAGTGTTGTAGTCTTTCTCACAATGATTATAGATAATGTGGATGCACTGAAGACGTGGCTAGCAAAACTCCTGGAGCCAATGTAAGTGCTGAATTGAAATGACATTTAGCTAGAATGCTACCTAGCCGCTACTGTTAGCTCGCTGTGCATCAATGAGCGCTTTGCTAGAAAATGATGGCAATTTCTGCACGAGTTAGCCAGCACCCGTGGCCACTAGCACCTTTTTTAGTTATTTAACGCTAAATCACAATATGTTTAATCAAAATAATCGAGACTTTTCTCTGTGATTTTATTTGTTTACTAGAGCTATATTTAGTGCAGTTATCATTGTAGTTAGCTCAGAATCATGTAACTTTACCACAGCTCTCACGCAACTACTGAGAGTGCAACACGTTTTTATGAAACATTATTTATTTTAGTGCAAAGTGTTTGTAAACGCATCCTACTGTCAGATCTGAAAACAAATATTTGTGTTTGTCACCATAGCTACTCTTGTACAAGCTGCCTTAAAATAGAATTGGCTTGTTATCATATAATGCACATGGATACTGTAATGATAAACATGTTCAGTGGGCTGGGTGTAGTAAATAGTAAGGCACTATAGTTAGTTATTAACTACGTAAAAATAAACCACATTGGATTTACTTCAGTGATTGTTTAGTCTCCTAGAAGAGTTGGTCCTTGGTAAACTGACCAACACAAATGTTTGGTTTGGAGGCGGTTTGTTATTCTAAATAGTTTGTCAAAGTGTATGTTTGTTTACAGGACACTGAACAATATGAGTAAAACATTAACATGACTTGAACCATTTTAAGTTAAGTAACCTAACGCTAATAAGACTAGCTACGTCAAGATAGTGTTAAGTCACAAGATTCACAGTGCGTCACAGTAACAATAAAATCATAACTTTAATGACTATTTTTGTCAGTGTATTTGTTTATGTCTTGTGTGAAGGTTGACATGATTAACACTACTACTACTACTACTCAAGGTTTATTTGCTATCTGCATTTAGTTGTTATAGTAATGGCTAAAGTGGTGAAAGCCGAATTTGTTTCAGAGACTCATTTGGTTTTAATAATTTGCAAGTAAGAAATAGCCACTCCACTCTTTGCCACACCTTAGGGTTATTGCTTTTCGTTTAGCTTTTTCCCTCTATATTATTATTTACGTTTAATCTATTCAGTTGTTAGTTTTGCTTATTTTATTACTCTGTATTTCTTATTGAACAACAACACAATGAAACAACTGTGTCCTTTCAGATGTGATGCTGACCCCTCGGCTCTGGCCAACTATGTGGTGGCTCTTGTGAAGAAGGACAAACCTGAGAAGGAGCTGAAAGCCCTCTGCGCTGATCAGCTCGAAGTCTTCCTACAAAAAGGTTTGACACAATGTCTTTGTTGTTTTTTGGCTATTTGTAGTACATTTGTTCCATAACTCGCTATTGTCTGCATCAGTGAACACTAATTTTGTGTAATGTTTCTAAACAGAACAGTGCTTGTTTGTGTTGCATTTCTGTAACTAATGTTAGGTGTTGTTTTCATGTTTGGTTGGCATGTGTGTGACTGACAAAGTATGTGACACCTAAGAGCCAGATTATTCCCCATAGAGCGATGAAAAGACTTCTCGCACTAGCGAACAATAAAATAGTACACTGTATTCATCTCATATGTTTTGTCATTTCAGAGACTGTGGGATTTGTCGAGAAACTATTTGAATGTCTGACAACAAAGAACTATCTGGGAAATCCTCCTCCCAAGGAAGCTCCCAAAGAGGATGTGAAACAACCTCCCATTAAAGCTGAAGTTGTGGAGGTAAACACAAACATTATATGGAATACTGTACATATATGAATGAATAAATGTACAAAGTAGAAAATTAAACTCTGAGGCACTCCGATGTTGCAGATGATTATTTATTTCATTAACGCCTACGTGTTTCGACCGGTAGGTCTTCGTCAGGGCTAATTGATCAACAAAGGTGTGCTGGGATTTAAACCTTCAGCAAATCATGTGATGAGTGGTCACATGACCATGTACAAAAAGCAATTTTATAGTACAATTTTCATAGCAGGAGACAGCAAATAATATACAGTATTCAGGAAGAATGAAGTATATGTGGAACCAACCAAACTGGCAGCAAACTTGTACCATTTGTGAACAGGTTGGAATGTTGCCCATAATACAGTACTAAGCTACAGTACTAAATCCACCTCCTCATTGAGTCCAGGGTGGCAGGTAGCCTGAAGCACATTTATCCAATAGGTTTCACGTTGTAATAGTCTTTTTAATCTGTCACCCCCCCTCATGTCACTTGGCACCACCTCAATGACCATTGCTTTTAATGAGTTAGGGCTGCTGTGTCCAACATGTTTGTAGTGCTTAGCCATTGGATAGACGATATTGTTGGTTCTTATAGCATACGTATGCTCAGCCAGTCGCTCTCGAAAACAGCGCTTGGTCCGTCCAATATAAAAGCAGCCGCACTCACATTCAAGTCTATATACAACATAGGTTGTATTGCAGTTGGCAAGTTTTTTGGCTGAATACATCAGTGAACATGTTAGTTTTGACAGCATTATTGCAATGGTTACAGTTACCACATTTGAATGTGCCATTTTGTTGGGAGAGCCATGTCTTGGTTTTTTGAGGTGGTAAGTGGCTTTTCACAAGTTGGTCCTTAAGTGTTGGAGCCCTTCTGTATGAAAAGACAGGGGGGTCTTTGAAAAGTGATCTAAGGTTGCTATCACTAAGGAGGATATCCCAATTTTTTGATACAATACGTTTGAGGTCATGTGAGAGGTGGCCAAACTGTAATGATAGGAAGGGGTTAGGAGACTGTGTGAGTTGTTTCTGTGTTTTTTTGGTAACAATTGTTTTCTGTCGGAAATTTTGGCTCGATTGAGAGCTGTACAAAGTATATTAATTTTATTTTTGGCATAAATGCTTGTTAATTAGTGGACGCTTATCTGTCTTTTTTCCCCCATAAAGCCTGAGACGTCAGAGGAAGATAGAGAAAACAGGCGACGGAGAAGTCCTCTAAAGAGCCGCATAGATTTCAACGAATCCAGGTAGAGCTGTCGACTGGGGATGGTTCAAGTCTTCTCAAACCATAAACTAAATTTTTCTCTTATACATTTTTTTAAATACTTTTTCATCATTCTGTTACATAATGTAAGGCAAAGGTATTGTAAAGACAATAGCTGCAATTAGTGTGTAGTTGGGAGAGATTAATAGGGACTAAAGTTTAGAACTTGAGTGAGCCAGAATGACATTATACCAGTAGAGTTAGTCAAAGTTCTCATCATCAACATCATTGACTCAATTTACGAAATGACACCAGTTTTGTTAAAGACATTCTTTGTGACTTTGATGAACCAGGAGGGCAGATGACAGAAGGCGAGAAGAGCGTAAACGCCGGGACTTTGATCGCCACGGCAAAAGCGACCACAGGGACAGGCACGAGCGTCGCCGTGGCAGCCCTCGGGGGAGGAGCTACAGCCGGAGTCGCAGTCGGAGCGGCAGCCGGGGGAAGAGCCGGGACCGGGAGCACCGCGGTGCCAGAGGTGAGAGAGGCACTTCAGCCAATAAAAACAACAGGCAACACTCCGACAGACAGACCAGGAAATGAAGTGGATCTATAGCTGGTCATTTGCAGAGGTGTCACAGGTGTATGGAGAGGCTATAGGATTTATAGACAGAACTGCTACATGTTTATTATATAATACAAATAGTTTTTTTACAAATGAGGAACAATGTGGACAGCTTTACGTGCTCAGCAGCACTGGGGATTTAACTGTTGGCCTTGGAGCTCCTACTACATACAAGGTTAGATCTGTTTTACTGCCTAATATAATTTTCTTGGTTTGTTCTTTTTGCATAGTCATGCTGGGTTAATTAAAATAATTATTGACATAGTGACATAGATTTAGATGTAACATTATTGGGCAGAAAATTAGACAGTGGGGGACCACCATAGCCTCTTCTATTGATGGGAAATACTGATGAATGAGAGTTTTTTGCAAAGATAGTACACTTTGCATTTGTGGTCAGCTTATGTATGCATAACGTTGGAAAAATGCAAAAGTGTATATTTTTGGACTTCTACACTGAAATTATATTTTTCTGGCTGAATGTTTCTAACTCCTTTAACATTGTATTATTGTTTCTTAAATAGACTTCAAGTCCAAGTTTGACGTGGAGAGAAAAGACTCTGATGTCTTCAGCACAGCCTCTTCAGGACCTCCTCAGCAGCACTCAGCGCCCCTGCTCCCCACCCCCCAGCACCCATTCTCCTCGTCCGGGGTCCCAGGACCTCCGGGGGCCACACCCGCTCACCTACCAGACAGCACTACAGACAGCTGGTCCAGTTTCTATGGCACTCCGAGGCAAGATGGAGGCAGCAAACCATTCGGCAACAAGAACCCCTCACTCAAACAGCGCTGCAGGGATTATGATGGTAAAAACACACTGTTCATCAAGGCCTTTGTTATAGAGTAAACAATTTTACTTTCATTTTTTACTTACATATTATCTCTCTCTCATATTCGTTAAATATGGAGGACAACGTAACTAGTATTTAATAAGACAACATTTAAATTACACTTCCACTTGAGAATTAGTACCTACAATTCCATTCATTAACCTTAAAATTAAAAGAGTAAATACTACTGTCCATTCCCCATATCTGATCTTATAGCATCTAGACTTTACTGCACCACCATGAGTCTTCACTGTTACCCCAGAGAGCTACACACTGCTTAGTTTAATCCCATCACTAATGACCACTGTTTAGCTCTTCATACTGGTCTCCTGTGAACTGCAGTAAAGCAGAATGCAGTCCTCAGAGGCAGAGTTAAACTTACCTCTGTCCCATAAGATCTCTGTCACTGCCCTAACACAACAATTAGGACCAAGATCTTTAATGAGACTGTAGGGTAAAGCCTGCAGTCTCAGGGTGCGTTGTTCTAGAAGTCTGGGTGCTGTGTTTTGATTAATGGCAAAAATCTAAGAGAAAAAACACTCTGAAAAGAACAACTTGTTTTTTGTTGCTGATGTTGTTGTTGTTGTTGTATATTTAAGATGTTGAAATGTTACCATCTTTTATGTATGAATCTACTAGTCAATATGATTACTTATGATTACTTGATTCATCCAAAAAAACAACAACAATAGATTAATAAATTTACAAAATAATCTAGTTGCAGCCTTAGAAATTTGACTTGTGTGAAACTACAGAATGCTCTTAAAATACCATGAACATTGTCCATTTTCTATCATGTTTACTCAAAAGTCAAATATCCCTAACTTTCTGTGTTACATTATGTATTTCATTTGATTTTTTTTTGCTTGATCTGGTAAAATGTTTGACAAAAAACAGCTTTCATTTGTCCATTTGCATGATTTGAGGGGGAATAAAGCAAAAAGAAAACCCTGTCTTCTTCTTCCAGAAAAGGGCTTCTGTGTGCGGGGCGACCTGTGCCCGTTCGACCATGGTAACGACCCCCTGGTGGTGGACGATGTGAACTTACCGAACATTATCCCGTTCCCTCCGCCCCCTGTTCTGCCCCCGCCCCCTGGGATGCCCCTGCCCCCCATCACAGAGCCCCCGCCCCCAACACTCAGGATGCCCTCCATGCCCCCCTACGGCCAGCCGCCACCTCCGGGAGTCTTCCCTTTGTCGGGTGAGCACTGCACTTTATGTTAAATGATTTTCGTTTGTGTTATATTCTTTGTTGATTCCCTCGGCAGCAATGCAATACTGGTATTGTAATGTGATTGTTGTGGACGTTTACGGTATTTCGGGTTGTCATAAAAGTAAATACGAGGTTAAGATGCCATGTCTATTTGTCCATGGTGAACTGAGGTGCTCATTGCTTGTCCCACTTTGTGCTGCTGTGTTGTGGTGAAAGCTCATATAGTTGAGTGTAATAATAAAACTGTTGATGAGACATTAGCCTGGGCTTGTGTCTCCCTCAGGACCCCCACTGATAGCCACCAGTGGGATTGACACCCCAAACCACCAATCGGCAATCACGTCCTCTCCTCCGATTGGACCACCCGGCGTCGTGCTCCCGCCTACTCTTCCTCCACCTCCTCCTCCTCCCTCGAACTCCTCAGTTTCTCTGCATCCTCAATATGTCCAGTCTGAATGTAAGCAGCAGGGCTTTTCTGAATCAAAAATGTTTCTTTATTTCTTCTTTTTTCATGGTTCCTTTTGCGATGTAATGTCTTTTGTCTTGCGAACTATGTCTATGAGAAATAGGTTTGTATTAGTCAAACTGTACATAGTTCGGTTATTTTTTTATTTTTTATTTGACACATGTTGTAACTGCTGTAATTAGGGTGACCAAATGTAGAACATACCATGACTATAAGTGTGACAAAGTGTTATAAATATTGCCATTCAGTTTGTCTAATCAGCCACTTGTATACTGTCAGCTTCTGAAGTAGCTTTGTTTTGCTCCGTCCATTTATAATCTGACATATACAGATTCATGAACAGAAAAAAAATTATGTAGACAAATAAAAAACGCTCTATTTGAAAATGCTTTGCATTTAGAATCAAAGACATCAGGTCACCCTATTTGTATTACCAGCATTTCACCACAGGGTAGCACTGTTTATCAACTTAAGAAAATCAAATGGTTTACCCCTTTTCTTTACAATCTCAGTTGTATGTGAAGTTTGTTCATTATTTTTACATTTAACTCTACATGTGTGTATATATATTAATATTATGTGTTTGATATTTTAATAATATTTTGAATGATCCCCTGTGTGTGTCCAGATAACTATGATGCTGAGGGCTATAACCCAGAAGCTCCAGGTCTGACTGGACCAGGTCGAAACACGTATCGACATAACTTCATCCCTCGAGTCCAGACGCAGAGATCCAACCTCATCGGCCTCACCTCCAATGACGGCCAGGGCTCTAGAGGTACACTGCATTTTAACATAGGGTCCATATTAGTTAAGTTAAATAGGTTAATTGTCTGAAAAAAGTCCTGGTTTAGACCTGGTCTAGAGATGGTTTATTATAGGTATCCTGATGTAGTAATAGTTTAGTTTTGTTATAGTTCCAGCTAAGTTCTGGTTTAGCCCTGGTTTAGTCTTAAGCAGATTTTGGTATAGTCCTTGATTTGCCAAAGCTTCACATTTTTATTATATCGGCGGAACGCAATGCGTTCGGCGATATTATGGTTTCATGTCCGTCCGCGTCCGCGTCCGCAGATTGGCCGTGTGACCGCGATAACTCAAAAACGAAAGCCCGGATCA
>JAVQKG010401016.1:0-10433 GCA_036025885.1 Hypseleotris bucephala | reverse complement strand
ATAGAATACATTTGCTAAGGGAAAGTCGATCTGAACTATGCATCAATGATGTCAAATACATTATTGAATATTTTGAGCACTGACTGTATTGCACTGAGCTACATGTAAGGAATGTCAGGTATTGAAATGTGGTGTATATGAATGTGGACCAATCAAAATGCTAGATTGGGTGTCATGTGATGTTTAGAAGCTGTAATACAGAATCCTCCGGGCTGCTGACTCCTGGTGTAGTATGCAAAATGCAACACACACAGATTATATATTCTTTTGCAAAAGTATTTAAGTTATTGACCAAACAACAAGCTCTTCAAAAATAGGTTGTAGACACTGGTAAAATTGTGACATTTAGAGGGAGTCAGTTTTTGCTTACAACTTCCAGTCCTAATGTATAGTGTGTATTGTTCAGACAATAAATTCCTGATGTTGTGCAGGGCTAGTTTGTGCTGCTGTTTTATATCAGGGACTTACCCTTCAGCACTTCAAGACAATCCTTTTTGGAGCCTTCTGACCTGGTTTTATTACATTTTGGGACTTTTAGTGTTGAAATTCAAACTCAACTTTCAGCCACACCAAAGCAGTTACACTTGATGATTACAGTTTATTATGAGAAACTATTCTGTTATTGTTTTTGCAGTGTCTGTTGTATTTTGTTAGGAACTACAAGTTGGGCTGGGAATACATACTGGACTATAATATTTAACTGATAGTGTTGGTGACAGGACTTTGGAAGAAGGAGTTGAGGAGTTAAAGCGGGGAAAAGTTTGGATGAGAATCGGAATCTAGGCCAAATTCCCAAAAGAGCAATTTACAGCTATGGATGAATACACTGTCACCATTAAATTGGAACTCCCTCTATAACTGTGTGTGTTGAGCTGGTGGGACACTCACTGATTCCAGAGAGCACCTAAGCTTCACTTTCCTGATACCCGCCCCTTATAACATCCGTAAAGGGCTTTTCTTTTGAGTTTTGAGGGGTAAACAATGGCTTGACTGGCTTTCCTCAGTCACTCTTCTCATATATTCTTTGTTGGGACGGCCTAAAACAAGACTATCCGTCCAATTTATCCGGTTTTGTTCTTCTCTGTCGTTCCAGCGAAGACTTTTCTGAACTTTTGTGGGATTTCTTTGGCTCTTGTTTTGATGTGCATGTTATTTTGTGTGTTTTCTTCCCTCCCCTCTCCATCTTCTAAAGTCTGTGTAGTCGACAATGTCTGAGTTGCAGGCCTCGCTTTTGTCTCTGCAAAAGGAAAAAAAAAATAAAAAATTTCATGTGTTCCTACCCAGTCAGTTTCTTTGAGCTTTTTGTTGCGCTGTGTTTTGTTTCTTTCTAATAGTCCTAAAAGGTTTGGGACACTTTCTTTTGAGGCAGGTGATGCAGAGAACTGACTTGCATACCTGCACATGACCCAGGTCTTTCATGCAACTGGCTATAATAGAAAAGTATGTTGAAATGTCATAATCATCAGTCATGCTAGCAAGAGGTAAGTCCAGGATACCTCAATATTACGAATGATCATTTGGAAGAATTGGATGAATGGTTAAATTCTGACATTATCCGGGCAGCTAGTCTAAACTCACATGCCAAAGCACTTTTTTCTTATCATTGCGACGTGCTATTGGCCAAACATCAACTTGGGGGAAAAATGCAGAGAAAGCAATGCATGCTGGGAAAAAGAATAAACAAGCCCGGCTGTCACCAAAGTTGGGGGAAAGAATCCTTAGTGCAGCGCTACTGTCAAAAAGCAGCTTCCATTTCATACATTATTAACATTACCTAAACGCATTATTTGTGTATTTATTCATTCATTTGTCTTGTTAACATCCCTCCCGGAGTAAGATAAACAGCCGTGGCCAGACTGAATATGTGACTGAATGTGACAGTAAGATTTGAATAAAAAGCTAGTGCCGGCGACGGTATGATTGGAGCGAGACAGGAGAGGATTTCGGCGGACACCAGACTTTCTTTTCCGCGCGGGCTCATTAAGGGACAGTATATAAACCAGGCAATGATGTCAGATCGGCGCACACTTTTACCGGCTCGACTTTCTTCTTTGAACAGCGGCGCCCTCTCATCTGCGACATGCTCTGTTCCTTCATAACAAGACGCACTCCCAAAGTCCACTCACACGCAATGTCTGTCTCCCTGTCTCTCACACGCACACATAGACATTTAGTTTGTGTAGACAGAAAAACTCCTGAGCATACGGCTCGTCCACAGAAATTTGGCAGCTTTTGTTGTATTTTCTCCTAACGTTATCGAAAAAGTATCTTCTTCCTGTTCCTTTTTCCACCGCACAGACATCACAAACGGATATTTTAATTGGAACTAGTGCCACTGTCTCCATCTTGCGTCTGAAAGGCAGACAAGTGAGTGGCTGCTGCCGGGGCAAGAGCTGATTGGTGTGTAGCGAGCCGTGCCTAAATCAACTGGCAGCATGAATAGGGCGCTTGATTCTCACTGGTGCTCACTAGAATCCATGGCACTTTTTTAAACAAGGGTCTTTCTTTAGGAAAAAAAAGAATAAGTAACCAGGGAGAGACAATAGCTCCTGCCTCCCTGAAGCATGACTTTTTTGTGTTTTTTCAGTGCAATTTACTCGCCTTTATGTCATCGGACTGTGAAGTGGTGTTTTATGGTATGAAGAGTCAGATGAAAATAGATTTATATTATAACAACTAAAAGCATGGGCTTGTCAAATAATGTGACTTAGGACTACAAAGAATCTTAAATATAATTGACCTTATTAATTAAACTTATTAAGACATTTTAGTGTTTTATGTTTACTAGACAATGCCTTTAGCTTTGTATCATCCAGTATGACACGTTTTAAAGACCTCAGACAGTAGCGTCTGCCCTAGACCCTCCATCATTGTAAGTAAAACTATAAACTTTATGAGGAATTCTTTCAGATGGAATGCGGTAGGTTTAGCCAGCATTGTCACATACAGAAATGTACAAACTAACGCTGGCCTACTGTTGACAAAACCATCTATGTTGTCTTTGAGTCCATGTTGATCAGTAAATATTTGAAACGTGGCTTGTTTGTGTTCATTTGTTCATTTGGCTGTTGTGGTTGTTCTCAGTGGGATGTTCAAATAACATTATAACAACAGCTGTTATCTGATTCTACTCTGGAACTAAACCATAAATCAACATCAACAGTTTTTCACATTAAAACGTGTTTGTTGTTTTTGATTCTTATGAAATGTGAGGACGAGTGTGTCTAAATAGTTTATCCACGCATGTACCTTTTTGACATTTTTAAAAATGGAATTCCTCCCTTTCCTGTGCTGTGGGAATTAAAAGGAAATAGATCAGTGGACCCAGATGACATGTTAGGCCTGACTGCTGCTCCTGAGAGAGAAGTGCACAGCAGCGTCTAATGCAAACCACATGTCGGAGCGGTGCATCTGCATAAGCACACACCTGTTTAAACTGTGGACACTCGTCGCCTCAAACAGTAAATTCAGGCACACTCGCTGGAGCCAGAGGCAGTGTCTGGAGCCGGGTCAGGTTGGAGTCATTATAATCCTCCTTGACATAATGTGCTCCTTGTGTACAGATGGTGTACACTGTAAAATTTGGTCAGCTAAACTTACTTAAATATGCCTAAGGTAATTGTAGTAGTTGCAATAGTGCACATAAACTGATTAAAAAAGGCTTTGTATTTAATTGAAGGTGTCAAAGTTTGCCTCCACTTAAAGGGTGTTTCCCGCCCATAGCCTGCAGTTGCTGGAGTTCCGCAACCCTTACCAGGAATAAGCAGAGAAAAATAAGTGATAGCTAATAACTGTTAACTATAAACTCAAAAGAATATTTCAAAAAAGCAAGATTAATTTTTAAGCAGTCTAACTCGTCAAATTTTATAGTGCAGGTTCTGTGCTTTTTGTGAGAAAAATCTGGTGTGTGCAGGTGGGATTTTGTGATCTGTCCAGTCAGCACATGTAAATAAGTGGGCCCTTCTCTCTGGGTCAATAATGAATGCTGTGTAATTACCTGGTTGTCTGCCACTCAGTCCCATCAGACCATAGACACAAGTGGAGCAGTGTCTTACACAGTGTAACCCATCCCTGACCCTCTGCTCCTTCAGCTTGAGTTTTGGACATCAGGCAAAAGCTCCCACATCCAGGCCAGGTCACAGGAGATTTGCAAAGATTGATGTTTTTATTGTGAAAGCCATGTAATGCTGTTTGAGCTCACGGCAACTAGGCTTGTGATTTGTTGGCCTTCTATTTGCACATTTTATTCACATGTTGAAGTATTTGGATCAGAATTGTATTAGTAAATAATTTTTTGTGTCACTATTGTTAGACATTGCTATTCTCTTTGGCCGTTTTATGTTTGATTAGAATTTGTTTTTCTACACAGCCAACAACAACTGTATATTTTTATAAATGTTGAATCATCAAAATAAAATAACATAAATTATAGACCCACAAGTTTTAATTATAGGTGTCAGTGCAAGTGTCAGAAGACAATGAGTACCCACACCCAGTCTATGGAGATGATGTGTAAGTTGTTGTGCAATGCCTTATAGACTTGTACCTGTGTTGAGTGACAGATCAGGAAATGCTGCACCACTGCTACAGGCTAGAACACTTTTAACAGACAGACACAGACAGAAACATGGCCGGCCAATCAGAGGACAGGAGCATCTCCAAGACAGATTTACAGCATTGGCCTAATGAACACCTCTCAACTGTCAGGTGTCTTCATGTTGCTTCATCAGGAACACTGGAGGATGTCAGAAGTACAAAGAGTTATACACAGGCTTTTAGAAATACTGAGGAGTTTATAAAGAACACTGAGGATGGGGCAAAATAATTGTACCTCAACATCTTTGATTAAACCTGGTTAAATGGTTTATGCTGTATTAGAATTTGTTTAGTCTTGGACTTATGTGACCTCAATAATGCAGCCATGGAGGTACACCCCTCCACTTATATTTGAAAAAGGGCCCAGGTCCTGAGTGCATATTGAGCTCTGTACTGCCGTGTCAGCCTGCCATTTTAATTGTTATATCTCCTTAGCCTTGATATGAGCAAAAAGAGAGGCCTTTGCAGAACCTGGCACATCAAAGACTACCTCCCTCTAGTCTTACAAGTTGCCTGTCTCTTTGGAGAATCCCAGCACCAGAGAATGGAGTGGAGAGGCAGAGGCAGTAGATTCACGGCTTGAATGAGTTTGATGGACTAATTGTAGCCCCCAGTGGACACAGGCACACATCACAGTGGGCTGGCAGAGTGGGGAGAACAAGCTGTGAAGATCTGTCCCTGCTACACAATGAGGCATCATAACTGGAGTCCATGTTACAATTAGACTATTTATTTAGAGCCAATTTAAGCAAAATACAGTTAGTTACAGAGAAAATCAATAAGTAAGTAAATAAATAAAAAATAGGACATGTACATGGACATAGGGCTTAGGGCCCCAGTCTCTCATTTGTGAATCTAGAAAATAAATAAAAGTGACATAGTTAATATTATAGACTCCCTGGTCTCCAATGATTCCTAATACATAATAAATAATCAGATGATTGAAGATATGACAAATCAAATTTGAGATCCCAGATGAGCCCCCAAATATTGTGCCCCCCAAGATGTTACAACAGAGACAGAAAATTGATATCTTAAAATGCAGTTGCTGTGAGATCAGGTTTCTTACCCTGCTTGTCAAGTGTATGTTTGTTTACACTTTTAACAGAAAACCTCAGGGCTAATATGCACACTTACACTCCTCCTGACAGTCTCCTCAGGCAGTGCAGTCAGAGATGATGTAAGCCCTTCAATATGCCTTGATGAGGTGCATGTTGGTCACTGCTTTTAATAGGCCTATCCTGACCATTCCAATACACAGCACAACGCACAACAAAGAAACCTAACTCACAAAAACACACACTATTGTTGTATTCTTACTAACAACAATATTACCCACAGCCTTGACTGTAGTGGTGATCAAAAAGGCTCTCGGCAGCTTTGAACGGCTAGCTTTTTTCTTCATCTGCATCAAAAAGAAATCTGTATCCGAAACTTTTGAGCACACATATTGTAGTTTTTCCTCCCAATGGAGCCCCTCTCCCTGTTGAGAGTTTGGCAATTGTACATCAGGTCACAGGAGTAAAAGCACAGTTAAAAAGCACAAGGAGATGACACCGGCAAGGAAGCAAGGAAGTGCCTAGTGTTGGATAGGGCCCTGGCTGGGAGAAAATCAATTGCAGGGAACACTTCCATACACGGAAATGGCACAATGGGAGGGAGAGGAGGGAGTAAAGATTTTTTCTGAAAAATGATGCATTTGTTTTACCCAGGGAGATAAACAGCAAAGACGAGGAGAGCGAGAGAAAAAAGGCCCTCTTCTGAACATCTTTTGAAAAAACGCTTCTTCTCTTGTGAGGTTGAGTTGTGTGGTTAAGGTTTGTTTTATCCAACTGTGCGGAAGCGCGTGTAGCTGTCTTTCAGGTCTCTTTTTAGTCGAGGCGCAGAAAGACTACTCGTGGCATGTTCAAGGGCACTCAGTGGACACAGATGCCCTGCAGGAGGCGGAATTATGAATACAACATGAGTAAACAGACACCTACATATACTATTAAAATAGTAAGCCTTGGCAAGAAAAGCATTCTTAGTAGTAATTTGAGCCAGTCCATAGCAGTTCATCCTCCCTCTTCTGAGGTCATTGAGAAAGACTTGTGTAAAATCGGTTCTAATTTGCCTGATAGTGGAATGATTTGCACATTGGCAGTAATGTATTCCTGTGTGCATTCCTCCAATACAGCCCTTTTAGTATTCAGTTTAGAGATAAAGGATTTTTTTACACAGCAGCTGTGAACAAAGAATACAATAGCACACAAACTGGAAACACAATTCCAAGAGTGAGCCTTGAATAGCACTGAGACTCCAGAGTGACTGAGCAGCCCATTCAGAGGAGTGCGCAGCGGTTCGAGAGATGGTATCAAGTTGCCTGCAGATGGAGGTCAGTGTGACTGGCACAGTTGGCACCTTGGCACAGCAGCAGTGTGCAGCGGCACTTAGCTCTGCAAAGGATGCGTCAACTGAAGGGGACGGGGGAGCAAAACGTTCTTCTCATTTCTCCTCTTTTTTGATTGTCTACGCTTCCTGTTTTGAAAGCCATTAAGGAGCAAATTTCCTCACAGCGAGAGTAGAGATGAAAAGGCCGGGTCTTTTGAATCATGTCCAAGCACAAATGTGAAAAAGACGGGGAATGATAGCTATCTGTAAACATCTCTGTTCGAGGGGTCGACGGAAAAGGAATTGTGAGGAGGGAAAATGATACATTCATGTGCGTTCTTCTTTTTTGATTTGCTGATGAAAGCCATGCTGTCGTTTTTGTTCCACGCCAGCTGTATTGCTCTATTCACAGCCACACTAATGTATGAGGGCAGGCTCTGCCACCAGCCCTTAACCCCCTTCCGAAAATGCTTTGTGACATCTGCATCCACACATGTCTGCATTCACTCTAGCCACAGAATATTCATAGATGAGCTGCTTTTGTCTTCCATTTATCCAGTCTCATCGTCTGATCCTAATCTTCACATTTCACTTCAGCAGCCTCGTAAAAACATGCATGTGTTTCTCCTGAACTGGACCTGGCTCCACACTTGTAGTCGTTCAGCCACACTGGCTGAGACACTGAGCTGGCATACTTTATATACTTTATATTGACACTAGTTTCCTCTCAGCTGTGTCTGACTACTCGCTGCAGCAGTAGCTGGTGCTGGAGACTCTTCCTCCTCCCTCTCTCTCTCCTCCCTCCTCTACCCCTCACTGCCCCAAGCCTGGCCAGTCTGTGCCTCTTAATAAAACCGACAGGCTCTAATTGGGCTTAATTGCAGCCTTCGGGCGTCGTCAAAAGGAGTGTTGCTAAACAAACTGCAGGGTCTGCAAGCAGGCCAGCCAGTCCGCTCAGCCCCAGCCTGTATGTGTGTGTACAATCCAACATAGTTCCTCTATTAATCCATATATGTCTGTGTTTAATAACACATTAGGAATGTGCATGAGTAAGCATCTCATTTATCTCTGTGGGTGTACGTGTGCTGAGGTCGTAGGGATGTAACAGGCCCATTCATTCCTCACAATGAGCCAACAGAACAAGAGCTTACAAGTCGGAGAATCTTATGCATTCAAGCAGCATCACCTGACTCTGAACCTCTCAGCGCTCACATAGACGGTAAAACATACTACGTCTGTGTCTTTGAGGAAGTGTCGACAACTCCAGGTGTCAGAAAAGCCTTTAAATCCCAACTATTATACAAGAAACCTCGCAAACAAATCCCTGACTGCTTCCTTTTTAGTGCTATAGTCAAAGCGGCTGTGGTGAGGTGCTTCCCAGTAGCTCCCCCTTCTGGTTGACGGACAGGGGCGAGAGTGGCACCAGGTTTGAGCCGGTGTGATCCCTGATGGTTTGCGCTCTCAGTAAGGCCACATTAGCCTTTGCCGGGTCACTGAGCTAAATCGAAAGCTCTGATTGAGTCATTGACAATGGCTGCCTTTGTGTGTATGTGTGTGTGTTGGTGGGGTGTGTGTGTGTGGGGGGGGGGGAGGGGGGGGGGGAAGGTATGAGGTCCTGGTGACCCCTGTGGCTACAACCTCCGAGGAGAGCCCGAGATAATCACATTGTGTTCCCATCTACCTTTTGAACCAACTCTCATTACAGCCTTCTTGCAGCCTGTTTTCTTCCTCCATGAAAAGTTTTGGAGTTTGTTTTGATAGCTTTCATCGGAGGAACGCCACCAACAGGATCATTTCTGTTGTGTGCAGTGTGAGAGTGCGCAGTGCATCAGGAAGGGCACGGAGAATGAGGCGTCCGCAGTGTTTTTGTCCAGAGCTTAAAAGTCTGTGTAATGATGCCGTGGCAGAGCTGGAGGCCCCCATAAAGACCGGGAGGACCTCATTTCACCGGCCTACTGCTGCTTCAGTGTCTTGACTAGCTGCCTCTGTCACCTCCTTCTTTTAGGAAAGTGAGTCCGAGCACATAATTAAGATATACAGCCCAACGTAGCCTGAATATATAGACGAAAAATATAGAGGAGCAGCACCAGTCGGCCTCAATCACAGCCCGCGGTTTAGTGTTTTGGCTGCAAACAGTGCCTGGACCTGCGCGAGTATGTCTCTGTGTGTGCGTCTGTCAGCAGTCTGAGCAGCGTGCTATAAAAGGGCTGGTGAGTTGAGCTGGGGTCACACCGAGCCAAACTGAGCATGGTTTTGGACACGTACACACACACACACACACACACACTTGAACTCGAATAGGTTGTGTTCATGAGGTGTATTAAAGATCTTGTGTTTTTATAGAGGTTAGTGTACAAATCAAACTTGTCAGACTGCAGATATGTAATTGAAAAAAAAAACCTGGAACTTTGTTAGTGGGAATCAGATGCATGTCCCTGATTGACTTCAACCAAACCACAAACAAAAATGATCAGGTTAACTATTTGTTCAATTTAGGTTTGATTATTTATTTAAAAAACATAACAAACCTAATGTACAATATTAGTGGCCCTTGCCCTCTACCTGAGTTATAAAACTTTATCAAATGCTACAAATTGAAAACAACCTATTCTGTCTTTAAAGCAAAAAACAATCTGAGTATAGGCTACCACACCACTCAGAAACTCTGCTTTTTACTTTACATCATAGAACAGAGTATTTTTTTTTTTTTAATCCTCTATACTCCAGTTTTAAGTTGGTACATGCAGCCCAGCTTCTTCTGACCCAAAGTTTTACTCCATATTCTTCCCATATCTTCCACTGCCCTCATATTTAATACTGCTGTCCCAGGGCAATAGTGTGTATCTGGGAGGACACATCCTACTGCTTCTGCATTAACACACACAGGCAAAAAAGCTCTTGCTCGCCCCAGTCGCTTCAGCGCTTTGTCACTCTCTAATGATAACTATCCATCACTGGCACGGGCGGCACTCGTGGAAATGAAGATGGATTGAATTAGCGTCAAGTGCTCCGGCCGCGACATTGTGGTGGGAACCCGTAATTACACTGTCAAAACCAATGGACCTACCCCACCCACACCCACCCAACAACCCCTCCATCGGCGAGACGCTGAACTTAACACATTTGCACCAGTCTTGATTACAAGGTCTGCGGTCTGGGCTGATTCACTCCATGTAGTTCTTAATGGCAAGTGAAAGGCCAGGCCGTTTGCGGTAGATTAGTGTATCGCCCCTTGTGTGTGTAAGAGAGAAAGTGTGTGTAGCCAATGTTGTACCCTCGCATTGAATCAATAGCTGTGATCAAGCAATTGTTTCCTTATTGTTACAGCAGGGAAAACAATAGCTAAAGGATTATGCTCTCATTGTTTGCTTTCATTGTCTTAACACAAAACCAATCATGTGGGTCTGGCTCATATCACACTGCAAAAAAAATGCATAATATTAGAAAAACTTTCAGAATGTTTTACC